>CM065378.1:9040000-9295000 GCA_033060915.1 Euryodendron excelsum | reverse complement strand
CCAATCCAATGCCTCCTTATTACCAATCCCCTCCCTGTCGAAGTCTCCATCCCCCTCCACAGAGCCTTCTGGAGCTAACATAAACCATCGGGTTGCATAGTAAGGGCTCCTCACTCCCTGGTAACTGGTAAGCTGTCTATCACTGAGAGAATAACGCTCCACCCGAATCACCCTATTTGCCACAGCCGATTGCTCTGCCCCTGCCAACAACATCCATGTACATCCATTGCTCTGCCCCTGCCAACAACATCCATGTACATTCATGCGCTCTACTCTCTCTTCCTCCTTGTACCTTCCCCAAAACTCATTCTCGCCCCTAACAACCATAGCCAAAGGAGAAACCCACTCATTCAAAGCAATATTTTGAAAACCGGACCGTTGAGCAAACCGGAAAAGGACCCGGGTCACGGGTCTCTGGTTCAACCGCAATCAAACCGTGGTGTCATAATTACATCAAAATATATTTAAATTAAGAATAAATAAATATAGATTTTAGACAAAAGATTATCTAAAGCCTACTTTTTATTAAATATTTCTTCCAGTTTCATACACTCCGATTAAATGTAGATCTAACATAAAACTCAATCACTACACTGAAATTTTAGTTCAAATTGTTCAATTAGAAGACCAACTTTTAATGTTCCAAAAAAATAAGAACATGAAACAAACAATGAAAGAAAAACAAAATCCATTTGCAAATCACCTTAAGTTAAAATATATATAGGTATGTACGTCTTGATGTGTACACATAATGTATATTACATATATTGTAGTGTGGTGGCCAAAGATATTTTTCGGATAAAGGGGAAGACAAAAGGATAGGAGGGGAAGAGTCTAGCATCTATTGCAAATCATAGAGGAATGGTGGCCAAATACTTTTTGGGAGCCGTGCATATACAATAATAACATGTAAAGGAAAGATGGGTCTATTCATTGCAAACTAGAGAAGGGAGAGGGAAAAACCGAAGAGGGTAACACCGAAAACCGAGAGAGCTGGGAAAAGGAAGAAAAACTCCGATACAAGCCATGGCAACCGAGGATCCATCCACCCTTTCTGGCCAGTTACACTACCACCTCCCCAAAAACATTGAGGAACACTAAGTTGATTGTCTCACTCTAAGACTCAGAGAGAGAGGTTGATTGTTCATGGTCTAGGTCGGAGATGTATTTGTTCAGATTTGGTAGGTGAATGGGGAGACGAAGAAGTTAATCAAACCAAACGGCCACAACAACTCGTCACCAGTTCAAAAGAATTGCCAGTTCAACTGCTGTTTCAACAGTTTTTAAAAAATAAACCGATCTCTTATGTCGAATGGTTTAGAGGGTTTACCCAGATAGTTATAAGGACCAGTCAAAGGTTCAACTGGTTGAACTGGCCAGGTTGGTCCAGTTCCCAAAACATTGATTCAGAGAACTTCAAACTCACCTCTTGTCTAGATGCCTTTCCCCCTCAGCCTTTTGCTGCAACAAACACGGTCAACCACCTTTCAACACTACAAGACGCCCACTAGGGGAACCTCAATCAGTAGCACTCGAATCTTTACCAGCCTTCGAACTTCTTTCTTTAGCCATCCTCACATTGTAGCCTCCTTCAAACCTTGGTCTGAAAAGTACCCACCCCCAGCCCTCAGCTTTCTTTGAACAGCCCCCATGCATAAGTCCCTTCCCTCTATTATTGCCAAACACAAAAGCTAACTCACAAATCATGGCCCTACATACCCCAAAGCCCAAACTCACCTAACTTTAACAGGTCATCTTGTCTTTTATGAGCTATCACCCAACAGCCACAATCGCAGCCACAGATGGACCAACAACTGAAGGCCAAGTGATTGTAGTCTGACTTGAGATGCCCATTGTTACTTTCACGACCTTCTACCCAAAAGAACTAGCCACAAATGGAGTCGTGATTGAAGGTTTACCAATTGCAGCCTGCTCCCCCCAACGCCCTAGGCTTACTCACCAACCTTCTTGCATTAATATTGGACCTCCCTCTAACACCTAGACCAATGACCCCAATTAAAGCCTTCACCTCCACCGTCCACGTGGCACCCTTGTCACCCTTCCTTAGCCCAACCTCCAATTGTATCCCTCGCTATTTTTGATATTTTCCAATGGTCATCGACCAACCCACGTGCCCCAACTTCTCTTCATCAATTCTAACTCTCCTAAGTACCCTAGTCTAGCTAGTTGCACATGCTACCTTTCATCTTAGCTTCAATAACTCCTCCTACCCCTTTGACCCATAAGAACCTCCCTAAAAACAAAGAAGGCCTTTTTCCGACCATAGGTGCATATCATAGACCACCCGTCCAACCCCTATACCATCTCCTCTCACCTTATACAAGCCCACAACAGCTATTGTTTTAGCCGCCATAGCCTCATCTACCCCTAAGTAACCACCACATCTCTACCATGTTTCCTGCAACACCACCTCCTCCAATAAGTGTATTGTGTCATGGGCTTGAATCTCAAAACCCTCGAACCCACGCGGCCTTAGACAACTTTCCCTTGAAGATGCTAAGTCAGCCTTAAACCCTCACAAATGAGAAAACTAGAAACACAAGAGAAAGAATAAGAGAACACTCTTTAAAAAAGAACTTAAACACTTTACTTAAACTCTTGAAATACTTTATTATACTTGATGGTCTACAAGTGAGGCTCATTCCCCTATTTCTAGCCATCCACCTCCTCAATAAATGGTTAGGATCTTTTTGATCGAATGGTGGAGAATATGACTCTAGAATCAACCATACAAATATCTAGATATTTACAAGTGTAAAGCCCACCATAATCTAGAATAATCTCCTTTATGTACACTAGTGTGGAAGATTCTAGAATGCCTACAAGCTCCCTTCCTTTCTCTAGAATACTCCATGCATTCTCTAATTGTAGGAGTTTCTAGAGAATTCCTCAAGTTTCTACCATTTAAGCTCCATACTTAAAAGTCCTTGAATGGCCTAGAACCTTCTAGGCTTGTGATGTTATGTTGGGCCTCCAAATAAGTAACATGGCACCCAATGGGTACAAAAATGGGCGGGCCGTGACAATCGACAACCTCATCACCCTAACCCACCCTTCCATTGATGTAGCCTATATGTAATATTACTCTATTGGCGACCACAACCTCCAATGATAATTATGGCCTCCATAACTCCAACTCTGCTCCCAAAGTAATTCTCCTCACTCTAGAGAAGGGAAGACAGACAACAAATCTGGTCTATGCATGCTATAGATCTCCAGCGAGAAGCACCATTTCCGACTAGCCCACTCTCGGATCGCTGCCACCCCCACCACTTGAGATAAGCCACCCCCAAACCTAGCCACCAAACATCTCACTATAAACTGCATCTTGTCAAGGCTTATCTTAGTCCCCTCCACATCATAGTTTTCTGATGATCTATAGGCCCTCAAATTATTCTATGGCAACCCAAGAACTCCAGCCACTTGAAAAAAAGAACTCTGACCACCTTCCTTACCTTGGTCCCCTCCTGAAACAAACTCCCACAGCACCATGGCCATACCTACCCACCCATCACTGGAAAGGGACACCAAGATGCATACACCACCACCCCCCCCCCCCCCCCGGCAGGAGGGGGGGGTTTGGTGGGGGAACAAATTTATACAATTAGCAACGTTCCACCCTACTACCTCCCATCAACTTTGTAGAATTCAAACTCTCCCCTTCGAGCAAAAAGCCCCCTACATCTTCTCATATAGCCAGCTAATCTTGTAACAAAAAAAAAAAAATTCATTCTCTGCACATCTCTACCACGCTCCACCAGAGCCACCCCCTTTTGTTTCTCTTCAACCTCCACAAGATCAAAGGTCTTCGAGCCCTACTACACAATCTACGTCTACATTCGAAGGTAGTTTAATACTAACCCTATTTTAGAACTTTAACTACTCTTTTGAAGGATACAATAATGCAAATCAAGAAGTTCACTCCTTTATAGCTTTAGGTCAAAGCCAAAAACCTTGATGACGACTTAAATCAACAAAAGAACAATGGAATCCTCTTCAGTTGGTAAATTGGAAGCTGACTATCTCAATTACCACTAGAAAGGTAAACAACCCTCCTACTTATGAGGATACAAGACAATACTTTCATTTATTCGGCCTAATACCCATGTCAATCTTTCGGGTAAAAGGGACGGAAGATTAAATCAGTTCTTGTAAATATCAAAATCTCATCAACCGTCTTTTTCAACTCCCATCCACTTCCCTTTTATCTCCATGTTTCCCTCTCTCTCCTCACTTCCCTCTTTTGCTCCCATGCCCCTCTCACTCTCTCTCTCTCTCTCTCAAAATTTGAACAGTGGGTTCATATTTGATAATGACAGAAGTAATTAACAGTGCTCTCAAGGTGAAAAACAGGGGAAAATAAAATAAAATAAAAGAGAGAGACAAAAGGAGACAATAGAAAGTCCTTTCTCCACAGGACCCTTTTAAGAATCATAAACAACTCGTTGAAAGAGTTACAAAGTAATTCATGATTCATAAGTAAAGTTAAACCATTCACTAAACTCTAATCTCTTTTCTACAACAAAATACGTAATATATAAGTTCTACAAAACCCTAAAAGCACATGTAAGCCTTATGAAAAGTAGCACATTCAATATCACAACTGTATAATATGCAAATTCCATTAAAATAGAACTACTAGGCTGAATTGCAAGTTTGCAACCTAAGACATTGAAATTATTGAATCAAACATACATTAAACCTACTACATTTTTTTCTTTTTTTGAAAAGTCAAAGTTACATTAAAACCACTATAACATGTAATCCTAGAAGAAAGAAAAAAAAAAGTAAATCTAAGATGACAAAAACTCAAGTGCCGGACATAACAGTTGCAATATTGAAAATCTATTATTTTTGTCATTGAACACGTGGACCAAAGTTAAACATCCTTCTACTGGAAACAAAAGCCATAACTTAGTCCTATGAACATGATTTCCATTTCCCCTTCTTCTTATTCCTGCATCAGACAGGTATGTGGCAAGACAAAACAGGAATAGAAAAAGTCACAGTTCTCTATTTGTTGATAATACGTTGAGACAACAAAAGAATCAAACTAGAAAAGGATGCAACTCATAAATCAGATTAACTCGTACCTGCAAAAACTCACATATAACAGAAACAAAGTCACGAAGCTTTTGCATAAAGATGAACTTCTCACCAGCAGCAGATAGAGATTTCTCAAGAGCAGTGAGATTCAACAGTGAGGCAGACAAATTATCATCAGTCCTAGTCAATGATGCCATGGTTCTGCCATGGGACTCCTGAATAGACGGGAAATTGACGTGCAAAGTTAGTGTCAACCAATTATGTAAAATGCATGCAATACATTTTTACGTGTAGCATCGCCTAGTGTGTCATGACGAGATAGATAAAAACAGAATCTAAAACAGTTGAATTCGAAGGGTCCATTACAAAAGCACATAACTGGGAACAAAGATGATTAAGTACTATTTATGAAGAACAGCCAAAGGTGAAAAAAATGAATCTCTTTGTTGAATCGATCGCTGCTGAATGAACTAACTCATGCAGTCCATGGAAAAATCACGAGGAGAAACTGGAAAAAAAACTACAGATGAAGCTATTGTGGAAAGGTACAGGAGATGAATTTAACAACACTTGAGAAACGGGGTTAGCCTAGTGGTAAGTCGGTTTGACCCTCCAATAAAGGGGTTTGAATCTAAATGCTGGGAATCTAAATGCTGTCCTCTGCATAAAGAGGTTTGAGAACTATTCAAGGAAGATGACTACAAGCAGATCAGACCTTTCTAATGACAGCAGACAGTAGATGTCAGGAGAGATGAGGGGTTCTTATCGGGTGGGCCTTTGGAGAGATTAAGAAAGGCCAGAGCCACTCAAAAGATTTCTCTAAATACATAGATTTTATGGTGTATATACGGGCAGACTGTCCAGTTCTGGCATAATGTGTTGTTGTGACCCTTCATTTAGACACAACTCAGTGGTATGGCATTGCGGAGAGCAAGGGTGAACCATGTGACCTGCAAACCGAACGAACCCAATGTGACAGCCTCCATAAGTTGGGTTAGTTTGATCGTAATAGAGGCTGTAAAATTTCAGAACCAACCAGGTCGGTTTGTCTGGGTTCAACCCACTAGGCAACCCAAACCAACCACCAACCCCCCCAAACAAACCACATATAGTAAAAAAATTTATATGTTGTATTGTCTGGGTTCAACCCACTAGGTAACCCAACCAAAACACCAACCCCACAGCACCCCAAAAAAAAAAAACAAACCACATATAGTAAAAAAAAATTATATGTTGCACTAATATACTCAAGATGTCTTCAAGTTATTGGTCCAAACATTTCTTAAGGTAGACTCTATGCAGCTTTCACATCTTTATACAATACTAACATGTAGCTAGAATTGCAGGTTAACCTTCAACACCAGGTTTCTCGATTTAATTTGGTTTGATTCTACTTGCTACTCAATTTGATTCCAGGTCCAAAATTGGAACCCACCAAGGTTCGGTTTTAGATGTGGCACTAACAACCGAACCGATCCGATCCATGCACAGCCCTAACAGCAAGTATGCTTCTGTTGGAGATTACGCTAGGACAATGATGGTGTAGGAATCAAGATTCACTGGACCAGTGTAAGCCTGAATTCTTCAAAAGACTATATGGTACACAGTACACACACCATACTACCATATCATACTGGCTCGTAGGGTTCCAGGTTCGTTAACTCGGGAAGATTATTGGACTGGGAGATTTGGGGAGAGATCGTATTATTAGGTGCCATGTGGCATGAGGGTGGTAACTTTCCCTAGAAAGAATATATGGAGGGTAAAAGTGTTCTTTTTTATATAGACTACAGCCTTGGAGCAATTCTAAATATACAAATTTGGAGACGAGAGGAAAAATGCTTCTTAATTCATATTGCACGCACCAATGCTTCTCAATTGATGTTGCAGTCACAAAAAGGAAAAGGAGAGTGAGAATCACCTTTTTGCTATATGAGGTGGGTGGCAAGGGAGCTCGAGAGCATGCTTAGGTGTTTCGTGAGTCATGCCCTCCTCAGGCACTGGAATTGCTTGGTTGTTTGCATAGTGGCTATGTTAGGAAAACAACCAAGCAAGTTTAGCTAGCAAGCGCCCTTGTGCCTTGTGTGGAGCATCTGCAGGGAGAGCATTACACACTTTTGCTGATATGAAGATTCCAGTTTACACATTGAAGAAGACTATGCTCAATTCTTTCATTTTCAGTTACGAGGAAAGTCAGCCAATTCTCTACTTCCTTTTGTTGAGTTTATGGGTCAGCTAAAGTTTTTTGAAGGAGCACAATTTGTTGAGCAGCTATTTACTTCACATCTACATGGGCTATGGGGTCAACACTTCTGTTGTATGATTTGCTGGTCAAATAAATAAAGAAACAAGTCTTAAGTCATATTGAACCTTACTATATGCTTCTATTAAGTTAATAAGGTTATGATTTTGAGTTTCCTTATACTTTATCAGTTTTTAAGAGTAAGGTGTATTAGAAAAATTCACATTTGCTTGACTATAGATTGTAAGGGTGGTCCATAGTTCTTAGTGTGGGTCATGATCATATAATGAAAGTAGCAAAATATCTCGATATATCTACCAATATGTCACATATTAGAAACCCCATGAGTAGAACAATTGGCTTAGGACTCGTTTAGATGCAAATATTCAAGAGTTCAATTCCCCCCATAAGTAGCCAGCCCGTGGAGTTTATTCCCAAATTACCCGCTACTAAATCTAACACTTTACATTTCATCAATCGGAAATTACAACATGTCAAATGTTCTACTCAAAAATGTCGCAAAGCTATTCTTTACAATTATTTAATGGTTTTTTTGGCTAAGTACAATGTTCAAATAAGCTACAAGATTTTAACCTTAATCCTTGCAGCCTTTGTGTAATCTTAGTCCTTGCCGCCTCTCTACGTGGAAATAAATTTGGGTAAGATAACTGTATCATATTCTAGCCAACATATAAAAAAAGTACCTATATCCATGTAGTTGTTGCCGTGAGACCAATCAGTTAGCACTTAGCAGCTGACTGCTCTACCACTGAGATTAGACCTCAAAGTTCAATTCTGGTCTCAATCCATGACCAATTGATAAGCCAATGACAAAGCAAAATAGTCCTCAAGTTTATGGCACATCATCCTACAAAACCCTGGACTATTAAGTCTCTCTCCCAGTTCCCTACTCTCTCTCTCTCTCTCATGTGCACTTACAAAGTTATTAATTATTCAATGTGGTTCCATAAATATTCTGTACGTAGATATAGCACGGTGAGCAACTTAGGAGTGAGTATTTTAGGCAATCCCATAAAGATTTTTGTTACTTTTTAAGCTCTAACTACATAGGAAACGTGATGCTAGCCATACAACCTTTTCTTTGTTACTTTTTAAGCTCTAACTACATAGGAACTCTATCCAATACTTTCTATACAGGTATTAACATTATCTCGCAAAGATACTTGTGGTAATCTTTTTGTATTTGGACCTCACTTGATATGTATATTCCTATTATAACATTATAATGATTGGTATTCTTCATATATTTCGCAACAATAGTCTTCATAGCAAGCACATAGCATCCTTTGTATAGCACTGTGGGCAACTTAGGAATGAGTATTTTAGGCACTCCCATAAAGATTTTGCATAGGAATTCTATTGATACTAGCTATACAGGTACTAATATTATTTCGCAAAGATACTTGTGGTTATCTTTTTGTATCTGGACCTCACTTAATATGTATATTCATATTATAACATCATAATGATTGGTATTCTTTGTATACTTAGCAACAAGAGTTTTTCATAACAAGCACATAGCATCCTTGTAAAATAGATTGACTCAAAATTCCCCAATTCTGTTAATTTTCTCTTTAAAACATTTAAATTAAAAGTTGTTATATGGATAGATGCTTACAATGTCTCTATGGATATATCCATCTTTTGGTGGCTGCTACATGTCCTTGACACCTTATTCCTTGGTCAAGATGTGTTGTTGGGCCTTCATATCTAGTTTTTAGTTGGTTAGCAAAAGGTTTCACGACTCTTTTTTTATATTTGTTACAACCAGGGTTTTTAAGTCAAAGTTTCAATTTGTAACTTGAGTTTTAATCCTAGTTGGAGTAGAGGTTACACTAAGAACTACATATCTTGTATTATTTTGAAACCTCTGGTTAGTATCTTTTAGAACTTTTTGAAGCACTCTACGAAAAGTATCATAAAGTACAATTTGCTAGACTTTGTGCTCCATCAAATGTCTAATTGTCATATAATCACATAGCAAACCCCAAATTTTAAAGCAATAAAAAACACCCCTCATAAAAATCCACAAACTTTCTTCCATGTATAGAATGGATAAAGAAAATACTAATCTATAGCCAACTCTTGTGGAAGTAATCACATTAAACATTGGTGTGATCAATGAAGGGATGGAGGACAATCAATGTTATAACGGTCCAGCAAGTTTCAAGACAAGAATGATGCTCACAAGATGGAGAATGAAGCCTTTTGAAGGGACATCATTGGTCATGTAGGTTCATGGCCCCCCTCTACAAACAACATGGAAGTAATGCAAGCTTCTACAGGTTAGAATTCTAGATATTCAATTTTATTACGAAGAGACTTAATAAAATGAATTAGCCTGGTTGTCAAAGTGATGAATAAATTTCTTGACAACTTAAGTTGCTATCCAGTCACTTTCTCTAGAACCAAGGTATTTGTACCAACATCAAGACTACTGAAGTGTAACAAGTTCATTGGTGCAATTGATTGATGTTCCTTAAAACGTGATTTGCCATGGCACACCAAACCAAAAGTAATAAGTATACCCCTTATTTTAGAATGCATTACAATAGGGATTGGCTATATAATTTAAGTAAACCACTTTATTGAATAATATAATGATATCATATCATTTGAAATGCAAAATGAGTTTTTCTTTTTTTTTTATTGAGCAAAAAGGTGAGAAGGGGCGACCAACGTAGCAACCCCCCTTGGGCGTGACCATAGGGGTTCCCGCTCGCTGTGGACTGTTCGGTTTGAGTTGTAACTACTAATCCAGGAAGGGTGAGCCCATCACCGCAACCCCACTAACATGTAAACGATATTTAGCACATTCTCAACAACATCTAATCCACGCAACTACTACCTGCAAACACGCGACCGTTGAGAGAAGAGCGGAGTTCTAAGCCCAACTGCTAAAACCAGCTCAACTACCACATCCAACAGAATATGATGCACGAAAATCAAAATGCACAAGTTTCCTTATTCACTTTTGTTCATGTAAAATATAAGAGTGCAACACTTGCGTGCACATTCTCTTGATGCATTATAACCATTGCACGTTTCAATCCTGCCTCAAAGCAATTTCTTGTTCTTTAACTTTCTTTCTTTTTTTTTTCAGTTATTTGTAGGTTTGTTTGGGGATGTGGGTTTATACACCAATTTTTAGAATTCATTAGTTCATTTACTCATTAATATCTCAAACTCTAGTCCCACTCACGTATGCCCGCTTTTAGGTCATATATTTTGACCCAAATTTTGGAATAAAAAAGGGAAGGGGGAAGGAAGATGCACTCCTCAGGGGCACCCATGAGTATGAGATCATAACAAGGTGAAGTCCTGTCTCTTTATGACATCAATTTAATATAGAATTTTGCATCACCACTTCAGCAATACCTCAAATCACATATGCAGCTACAATGTATGTTTAAGGATTACAATTTGAAGTCCATTTCAGCCTGGAGAACATGAAAAACTTACCTTAAGCCTCCTCAGGTTCTCATGCAAGGCTTTCTTAGCAAGCTCAGCCTGCTGTGATACTGACATCACATCCAAACCCGGCAATCCTCCAACTGCTCCTCCAATGCTTGGAGCAGCAGCCACACTTGGGACCGAAGAATATGAAGCTGTCGCAGGAGGGTAAGTATACTTTTGTTGCGAAACGCTCTGAACTACAGGCACACTATTACTCACTACCCTATTAGACGAATCATCCATTCGCTTCCCTAACCCTTTCCTAAATTGTTCTTCCTCCCAAATCTTGTCCTCCTCATCTTCTTCATCATCAGCATTAACTTCAACATCCCTTCTAAACCCTCCAGCGGTTGCCTTCTCATCAACATCCTCAAACACACCCTTCTTCCCACTCTCGACCTTTTCTCCAAAAAACCCAATCCTGCTTTGAAACTCAGGCTCCTCATCGCTCAATCCCTCCGCCTCCCCATGATTACTCCCTCCATCCAATGCTATATAATCTGGTGCTGCAGCTCGCGACTGCCTGAGCCGTTCCCTCTTCGCCCGAATGGCATTTATGGTCGCTTGATCTGGAATCGATGAATCAGAAGAGTCCCTGCCTTTTCCTAACCCAATCGAAGCCAACCGGGTGGCGGCATCGTCTTTCTCTCTCCTATACGAACTACCCCTTTTGTCAATTGCTTCTTCTTCGGCCTCCAATTCGTCGACTTCTTTTACAATTTCGGAAATTGGGTCGGTGTTGCTTGCGGGCTTCACAAGGCCTTTCAGGACAATAACAGGTTCGGAGGAGGAAGAGGGGCGAGAGCTGGCAAGGGTTTTGGTGTTTTTCTGGAGCTCAAGGAGGGCTTCTTTGGTGTATGTACCGGCTTGGGGTTGGACGTTGGAGAGGAGAGAGGAAGAGGAAGGCGTGAGGCGGTCCTTGGAAGTGATGAGCTTGTGGGACGAAGCCGACGAGGGTTTGTTGAAGCGAGAAGAGGAGGATGCAGATTTGGAGGTGGGTCGAGATATGGGTGAGTCATTCTCTTCGTCGTCGGCGAAGCTGAGGAGCTTTTTCGGGGCTTGCTGGTTTGGCTTCTTGGGTTTGGTGGATGCAGTAGCGGCGATGGACGTGGAGATGGACTTCGATAGGGGCTTCGGTCTGGTGGTGGTGGAGGGGGTCACAGTGCCATTGGCGTCCTCGGTATCATCGGCATCGTCGTCGGCACGGCGGCGGAAGTTTCTGGATCTGCTGCTCATAGCCGGTGGTGGTGGTGGTGGCGGTGGCTGCGGCGGCGGCGGGGCGACTAGAGACTGGAGAGTGCGACAGCACGTCTAGTGGGAATTTTTGCCTACTGTTGAACGAGATGGGCTATGTGATGGAAGGCGGCCCTGTAAATGGGTCTGGACTCTGGAAAGATCCATACAAGCGGCTTGACCCTTTCCCTGTGCCCAATTGGGTTTATTTTCCAGTAGCTTTGCCTTGTGATTTTTTTTTTAAAAAAACATATTTTAGCAAATTACGAAATTTTTGAAAAACTGTGTTTTAATTATATTAGTCCTTTTAATTAGAAAATAAAAAACAGGATGAAAAAAACAATCTTGTGTTTTTAGAGCATTGTTTATTTTCACACCACCAATTATTTTTCATAGATTTTGTTTTATTTTTTCCTTTTTCCTTTTTGAAAACAACATAGAGCATTCATGTCTATATATGAATTGACAATATAGAGCATTCGTTTTTCACACCACCAATTCATTTGTTATATGAATTAACAAAATTATCCCTGTTTAAAATTCTTTAATGCATCAGGGAAGAGCGCTCATGTCATTTTGGAAAAAATACTCTAACAATGGAACCACCCTATTTTCCGAATTACAATAATGACTATTTTTTGGTACAAAAATTGGATATGTAAGGGTGTGCATGGTTTGGGTTGAGTTGATCTAGATTTTTGGATCCAGTACTGAACCAAGCATTTAATGAAACTAAATCGAACCAATCTAATTGGTTCGAATTAGTTTGGTTCGGTTTTATATCTCGAGTAGGTTTGGGTCCAAATTAGATCAGGTCGTGTCAGCTCCACTTTTATTGTGTTATTTAACTTATTTATTCAAAAAAAAAATAATAAGATTGGTATTGCATCCTTAATTTTAAAATAAAAAATAAAAAATGACATATAAACACAAGTTAACAACAATTAAGTACAAATAATAATGAATTAATGGCATACATAAAATATGTATTGATTTTTATGATATATAAAGATCGGGTCTCGTTTCAGTTTTAGAGTCGGTTCTTGGTTTGGTTCAGGTTTATAAATGTGAATCCGAAAACCGAACCGAATGAAACGGGTTGATGTTTTTTAGACTCATAATTAAACCAATGTTTTGATAGACCCAAACCAAACCGACCTATAAAGGCCAAGTTGGTTTAGTTCTTGAGTTTTTCGATTCATTTGTGCACCCCTAGCAGATAAGCTACTCTACACATTTGTCAATGAGCATTACCCCTCAACACTACATAACTATTTGCAAGAGGCCCTACTGCACCTATATCAGGCTCAAAGCCTAGGTCCTACTGCGTGCTCTACGCGTTAAAGAGTAGATTTAGCCTCCTGTGCGGCTATGAAAACTCAAACCTAAGTATTGAATGAAAAAATCTGAGTTTTTACCTACTTAAGTATTGAACCAACCACTCGGTGGGATTTGGATTCTCTCCATTTCATGAATTGGAATGGATATCTCCATTCCATAATCAATGGCCTAGATATAATCTTATCACATCTCTTACTAAAACTACGTCGTTTTGTATTAAAATTTATTTCCTTATATATAACTATAAAATCATTCATTTTTAAATAAATTTTAAGTTAACTCATCTGAACCCTTTATTTTTATATTAGCTGACGTGTCAACACCTCAATCAATGGAATAGAGAGAATCCAAATCCCCACTCGGTGATTCATTGATGACTTTTACACTCGGTTGGGCATAAATGGGCTAAGATCCATATAGTAGATGGAGGCTTTTTGTCAACACACAAAGGCCAATAGTAGCCCAACTTCTTAACCCATTCCCTTCCTGACCCACAAAGAAATTCTTCGTCTTTGCACAGTCACAATCACACAACAGTCCAATTGAACTCTAACACTTAGGGCTCGTTCAATACAATTTTTTTTTGTAAAAAAAATTGCTTAAAATAAGCACAGTGGAAAAGCAAGCTTAAAAAAAGCTTGGATAAGGTGTTTGGTAATATGTTAGAAAAGCTAATTTTTTTTGTTAAAATGGCTTGGATAGTGTTTGGTACAACTTAAAACTTTTTTGGCTTTTTCATGTAGAAATGACAATAGTAACCCTCATATTATTCTTGCTGATGTTTTGTAGTCAAGAAGGCAAAACGACATTAGGTCACCAGGAGTGATCCTCAAGCTTCTCGCCCACCCATCATGACCTCTAGCATTGTTTTGCTTTAGGCTTATTCAACAAGCCATTGATTGGAACTACTGTGATGAGATCCGGAATTTAAGAAGAAGAAAACCCTAAAGCTATTCTCCTAAAACCAGTAAAAACGAGAGAAAAGCTTATTACTTTCAAAAATTGAATTTTTTCATACAAAATACAAGATACCCTTCTCTCCTCCTCCTACTCTATTTATATCCAATGCATCCTAACTAATTAACCAACTAACAAATTCGACTAACTACCTACCCACTGATGGATTGAACACAACCTATTGCTTTAGTTATTATCAACTGCCTAAACAACCAACTCTTCACGCTAGCTCTGACCAACTGATTAAGCCTGTTTCTTGTCCCTTTGCTTCAGTCCTCACAGTTATATCCCAGTTCAGCTTATACTCATCTGATCACATTTATTTCATCTTGTATCATTCCAACCCCCTTGTATTTTGTCTTATCCTCAAAGCTAAAGCTATAGTTGTATTGCTCTGTTCATGGGACATAAAACGTAGCACAATAAGAAACTTCTCATTGTCAGTAACAAGTTGATTAAAACCAATTTTAAATAATCTAACCCAGCTTCATAGTTTGGCTTTAATCTTCAGCTTAGCATTCCTTCAGTCAGCTCCTCAGTTTGCTTCATTCTCAACTTATCTTCTAAACTCAAGCATTAGCTAATCTTATTCCGACCTCTATCATTCCCACCCTCTTGATATTGGTCTTGTCCTCAATACCCAAAATAAAGAAGGTTTTTTTTTTTTGGGTAGTTGCCCGATCTTCATCCTCCACTTGTGGTATACTTGGTAGTTTCACAATTGTGTATTTGCAATTAATACAATTATTGGATGTGCTTAAACCAACCCATTATTAACTGTCTCTGCAATTACAGTAATGCCTCGACTCAACATCTCATGTATGTGCTTAAAGAGTATGTTGACTCTGAAAGGCTCATTAATCTTACTTTTCAGAGCAATGTCTGGAGAGCTAATTATCCAAGGGTAATTATCAAGAACTGTGTAGTTCTTCTTTAGCTGCTTGGCCAATGCAGTTAAGAAATCTGCCATTAAAATCCAATCTAAGGATGGACCCTTTTCAATGGTCACCTGATTGGCCTGATGGGGTTGTATTATTAATTTTTTTTCTCTCATGATAAGTGAAGAGCATCCAATTGAGCTATAATTATTAAAGATAGGTCTTGTAAAAACACAAGCATTAATTGGATAACCATTTGTCTTTGCAAGTTCCAAAAAGGTCTGTTATGCTTTTGCTACCATTAGTTTAGGACCTCCCACAAGGGCAGGTTTCATAACCTTATTCAGAAGCTCAATTTCGGGTAGATCACAACTTACACTGCTATATGATGGCTTGCTTTCCTCCAAACCAGTTGAATTTTCAATGTCAAACAGTTGGTGTGCATCATCCAAGTTAGTCACTACTGTCTTTTGCGAGTTTCTTGGAGTTAGATGACTTGTGATGGCCTTTGATTTTCTGGTCAAAGCCTCAATGATTTCCTCCTGCAATTTGGCAAGCCCTATTGCTTGTGTTATATTCTTAGGTTGAAACCTCTGGACCTCTGCCCCGATTTACTCTTTAAGACCATTGACAAAATAGCCTACCAATAAATTTTCTAGTAATTCTTTGGTTTTCTTGGGCATTTCATCGAACATCTTCATATACTCTCTAACAGTGCTGCATTATCTTAGTTCTACCATTTCTTCAATCCTTGCAGATTTCTTGAATACCTCTTCTTGATGTGGATTTTAAAGATATTGGAGCTCTCATTTGAAAACCCTATCCTCTAGCCCATTTGTGTTGTCTCTTGAAGAACCAGTTAGAAGCTTTGAATTCATAAACCCAACACCTTCCTTCTTACGTGAGATTTGAAACTCTTGAAGCCACTGATCAGCTCTTTTGTTCATGGTTACCAATATCTCCTTGATCACGTTCAAGATTCCAGTTTGCTCATCTGAAATTTCATTCAAGACTCTGTTCTGCTCCTCTGAAATTTCCCACAAAACTTGAATTGATTCTTCGATCCTCTGGTTTTCTTGGCTTCTACTCCCCTCTACTATCTTTTCTTTGGTGATCACGAGTCCAAGAATGGACTGTTCTGATACCAATTGTTATAAACCCAGCTATGAAAGAAGAACCCTTTCTAGTTCTCTAAAAGGAGAACACTGATTTTACTAAAAGAATAGATTTCTAACATACATTCTTGTTTACCCTTCTCTCCTTTCTATAACTATCCTCATCCCCTTTCATTCTTTAACTGTTTTGATAACAGAAAACTACCCAAGAACTAACCTCAAGACCTGCCCTACTGTTGATACAACAATAGAGAAAGAACAAAGAAACTAATTAACAAATCACTAATTAACTAACTAACTGTCATAACTGATGATTCTCCAGGTTTGTATCATACTGCTACCACTTTCAATTCCTAAACTCCTAATCTATTTATCAATTTATCTCTATGTACCTCTCTAGAGTTCCAATGAATAAAACAATTAATCATTTCATCCCTCTGTAGCTTTCTAAGGTTCCAATGAACAACACAACCATACAGAGGGAGATGGCGTTGCAACGGTGGTGGCTGGAGATGGAGGGGAAGAAAGAAGCGGACAATAGGTGGTCGTTCTACAGTAGTGGTGATGGAGATGGAGAGGAAGAGATAAGGGATAGAGAGCGCCGATGACCAAATAAAAGGAAGAGAGAATATGAAACATGGGTTTAGGTTCTGTTTTAGGTTTTTATACAGGGAGTTAGGAGTCATTTGTCTAAAAAAAATGTGGGCAAAATTGATAGTTCACATATTTCATTTAAATCACTGTTCATTCGCTACAGTGAAAAAATATAAAAAAAAAAAAAGCACTCCGAAATCAAGCTTTTGTTATGAAAATGTGTGTTGGTGGATGACCGAATGATATACCTAACAAATATCACATGGCTACTTGCCTCACTCCCAACCTATAAAAAGAAGCTCGAGAGAGAAAGAGAGGAGAAGAGAAGAGAGAAAGAGGAAAAAAGAAAGAAAAGGAAGCGAAAGAAGAAGAGAGAAAAGAAAAAAAAAAAAAAAACAAAGAGTGTAGGTAAACTATTTAAATTTGCTGTTGTCTTTATATTTTGTCTTATGAAAGAAATACATTTTTGGGTGATCAAGAAGATCTATCCCTAATAGTTCCAAAAGAACTATTTAATTATTATTTGACAGTTCCAGAATAACTAGTTTTATTATATACTGTGTTTGAATATTTTGTTTACTAGTTTTAATTAAATTGCTGATAACACGTTATCAACACGAAGGTCTAAGTGCTCGTAAAAAATATAATTATGTTATTCCTTATATATGAAAGGTACTTCCTTATATTAGTGAAGGTTATTCATTTTATATGTCATTAATATTTTAGTTAATTTATCTTTATTTTGTGTTATTTACTGTTCACTCTTCAATTCATGACATAATTTATATTTGTTGAATAGTGATATTTCGAAACTTTGTTTGTTTATTTATCCTAGATATTAAATTTTTGGCCTATGATATTTATAGATCTTGAATCTTTATTTCAATACATTTCCATAGACAAGTGCCTTGACTATATTTTGACGTCTAGATTGAAAGTTATAATATGGACAAAAATAATAATATATATATTTATATATACGTATTATATATGATATTTGCAGTAATAGTAATTACTATTTATAAATAGTGATTTTACTATTGATGAATAGTATTAACAAATGAAATTTATCAAATTCGGATGAGTGAGATTTGTATCAGATATTTAACCAAAGTTCTATAGTATATCTTCTTTATTTTATTTTTATTTATCGTGATTCTAAAACTTTGTTATCTTGTAAGTGTAGTGTAAGCACCCCATTTTTGTTCGCTCGGCAATCTCCGGCCCGACCGGATTCGGTTTCCAACATCACGATAACATGTAAACTCAAGATGAGCCTTTCAATCTCCAATCCAATCAGTTGGTCGCTTCTCGGGTCCATAAGGATCCGCTGGAGCCTTAAGCACCATTATTCCAGGCAGTTTTCCGAACCAGGCGGTCTCGGAAACCAACGCCATCCAGGTAGCTCCCCAAGATCGGGCGATCTCGAGGACCAACACCTCATCAAATTCCAGACGGTTCACTTCTGGCACGTACTAGCCCGTTAACGAAAAATGTCCGTCATTTAGTAGTTTTTCGAGACCGGGCGTTCTCCGAGACCAACACCACACTTCTAGGTAGTTTTTTGGGACCAGGCGTTCTTAGGAACTAACACCATCCCTACAAGTAGCTCTCTAAGAATGGGCGTTCTTGGAGACCAACAGCGCACAGGTCGTTTTCCAAGATCGGGCGGTCTCGGAAACCAACACCTAGGTCAACACTAGCGCTTGCTAGCCCGACTCGGTGAAAAATGACCAAACTTGCCCCTTGGGCCTCCAGGCACGTTTTGGAAAAGTTCAAAATCCCTCAAAACGATAAGTCCATCCTTCCAAAATATTACCAAACCATTAGGCGTACCCTACACGCCATTTGGTCCAAATCCGGTCATATTCCGGCCCACTCCGGTCAAAATGACCGTTTTGCCCCCGAGCCCCTCGGCACGGCACAAACCCCACTGAACAGCGACAGACTCTCTCAAAACCATCCCTGAACAGCCCTACACGCCTAACACAATATACCATACCATTCCTGACCACTTCTAGCCAGTTCCAATCAAAATGACCGTTTTGCCCCTAGAAGCCAAAAATGCCCCGAAATAGCATCGGCCTTGGGATTTCGAGCGAGGGTTTCACCACGTGTCCTTGTTTAACTCAAGGAACACCCTATGACACTAAGCTCATATGACGCGATAAAAGTTCCCTAGAGCGTCTCACAGACGCTCCACCTAAATTATCTTTTCCCCCGATTTCCTGATTATATCGCACCGTCAACCGAATTGAGAAATGCGTAAATCAGCAAATTCTCGAAAGCTCGTCCATAGATCTTTCTATCGATACGGTTCGATCAAATAGATCGCCTCTCGAAGCTCTCCATCGTACGGTGTGAAAACTATAACTTTCAGTAACCCTTGGAGTGTCTCACAAACGCTCCGCTAAGGTTGACTTTTTTTCCGATTCCCTAATCAAAATGCACCGTCAAACGACTTGAAAAATGCGTAAATTTGGGAATTCCATAAAGTATTTCTAGAGTACTTTCCATCGATACGGTCCGATCGAACAGATCGCTTCTCGAAGGCCTCGATCACACGAAACGAAAACAGCCACTTTCAAACACCCACGGAGCGTATCACAGACGCTTCGCGAAAGTGTCCTTTTTGGCATGCTTCCTAAGACGATATCACTCACCTCCAAACATAATTCAAATTTTTTAATTTCGTGAAAGCTCGTCGGAAGCACTAGGAGAACATTCCGAGTGCGATCGGTTCCCCCGGAACCTTCCCGATTGACTCAATTATCGAGGCAAAGTTTGGACGAACTTTCCCAGTGATGGAGCGTATGCTACATGCACTCAAATTTTGATCAGATCGACCGACTTTCGATTAACGGTCGAGATTTAACCAGTACACAGGGTGCCACGTGTTATTTTGGCAATGGAACAGTACTTGCACATGTCCTTCATGCGTAAGACCAAAATTTGGCCATGTGCATGTAGCACATGCGCAAAGCTTGCTCCAGGTTGCCTATAAATAGAGGTCTCCCCCCTTGCATATTCCAGGTCTGAAATTGATACGAAACTCTGCTGAAATCACTCTAGAAACTCGAATCTCTACATATATTTCTCCCCTCCAACACTTAGGCTAGATTCTACCCCTCCTAAGCCTATACACTCAACATACAAGGCCTCATACACACTTACACACTCCACTCTAGCCTCTCAAGCTCTCTTGAAGTTACTCAAGCTCCAATCAAGACATCCATTGAAGATTACAAGAGTGTTGAAGGCAAAAGGTGGTATCCCTTTTACATTTGTGCTCTCTCCCACTCTTCTCTTCTCCCTCCTAGCCTACTTAGGCTATTCTCTATTTTACTCCCCATCTTCAACTCCTCTTTCTTGCATGCTTGAGCCAAGAGGGCTCCTAGATTATGCCTAAAGGAAAGCAAGTGAGAGCCACCGTGTAGGGAGACCTCTCACTAGCCTACTTTAAGATGGTATGGCCTAAGAACCCCTTGTTTATGTGGTGAAGCCTAAAAACCTTGTATGTGAATCATGACCCCTTGCATATTATTATTCTGATCATGTCTTGTATGCTTGGCTTCATTTTATGTTTATTGCCATATCCCACAATGTTTGCATTGCTCTTAATTTCATGACATTTTCAAGTTTTACTTGTTTTTCAAAAATTGTTTTAAAAGTTGGCCCCCTTGAAGTTTAAGATGAGACTTTAGGAATCATGCCTTAGAAAATCCCTCTCAACCCCCTAATTCATGCTTTTGCATCATTGCATTTCAACTTGCACAAAGGTTGCTTTCAAACTCCCTAATTTTCAAAGGTTTTCATTCTCTCAAATTTAGTGGTTAAAATGGCTCCAATGAACCCTCTCTTGAGTGGTCTCCCTTTATATTGGTCATAGGAGCCCTAAATTGTTAGAATGGTTCCCTTTTCTCTTTATGATCGCCTAAGAATGGTGTTCAAGATCTTTGATTTCTATGATTCCTATTCTCTCAAGTTTAGTGGTTGGAATGGCCCCATGGAACCCTCTCTTGATGGAATGGTTCCCTTAAAAAAATGGTTTTCAAAATCCTTCTCCAAAGATGATTTCAAAAATGCATTCTCTCCATCTTTGCATCAAAAATGATTATCCAAAAGTTACCATCATTATGTTGAATTTTGACCCCTTATACTCTTGTCAAGATATTGGTTATAATGGCCATAAGGAGACCTTCCTTAGAATGGTCTCCAATCACCAACCATACAAATCATACTCTTGGCTAGAGTCAAAAGTTTCATGAAAATGATCTTCATAAAGATTGCCAACCAAAGTCCATTGCATATCATATTTTGTTTTCAAAACTCTTTCCAAGAATGCATCAAAACAACTTTCAAGACCATTCTCCAACCTAACCCTAGGTTAACTTGACCCTAGTTACCACACCCTAGGTTAACTTGACCCTAGTCACCTAACCCTAGGTTAACTTGACCTTGGTTACCAAACCCTAGGTTAACTTGACCCTAGTTGCCAAACCCTAGGTTAACTTGACCCAAGTTACCAAACCCTAAGTTAACTTGACCCTAGTTACCAAACCCTGGGTTAACTTGACCCTAGTTACCAAACCTTAGGTTAACTTGACCCTAGTTGCCTAACCCTATGTTAACTTGAACCTAAGTTAATTAACCTTAGGTTCCCCCTAACCCTAGGCTAACCCAACCTAGGTTAGTGAACTTAAAGGTCCCAACTCTTGGACCATTTTCTAAATGTTCATTCAAATTCTCAAACTATTCTCATAGCTTATTTTCCAAAACTCCCTATTCTCTTGATTTCAAAAACCCCAACTCCATGCACTCTTCTAATGTTCCTACGCTCCATCTTTAAGACATTTCCAAAAATGTTTTCAAAAAGTCACAAACCTAAGGTGTCCTTAACCCTCTCATGGTTAGGGATTCCGAAGAAAAGTGATAAATCAAGGACAACCTCTAAGGTTGTCCATATTAGGATTCCAAACTCTTAGCCATTTTAAAAAACCACTTTCAAAAATTAATTCATCAAAACATTCTAAAGTCATGCCTCCAATCCTTTCCTAAATCTTCCAAGTCCAATATTCGAGTCCAATCTTTCTTCTAAATTCTCTCTTTCCTAAGTCTAGGTTTTCTAAAACCAAGCTTTCCAAAATCAAATCTTTTCAAATCTTCCAATTCAATCTCTTTCTTCTGAATCGGGGCAAATTTTATGCCCTAAATACACCGTATTTGAGTTAGGTGGTTGATGACAACAGTGGTGAAAATAGGCAAATCCCACAAGCAACTGCTGAAGATGGAAAGGAATCGATTGGGTTTAGGGTGGATAAAGAGCAATCACTCTGCCACTTGACGTCAAATTTATTTTGTTCCTAAGTTGATTTGTTGGCCTCGTTGGTGAGATTGATTTCTCTGTTATCTATGTTAGTTTGCTGAGATGGAGAGGCTTCATTTGCATACAATACAACAGCTCCAGATTGCAGCTGGAAGCTTGTATATAAACTCCTGTATTGATTTCATCCGTTGAAGGCTATTGGGCTTCATTTAATGCACGTCCAATCCGTTATAACGTTAGAAAAACTAGTCGTTATATTCTAAGGATCGACTCCAGGCTTGTACCGGGTTGGCCGGAACTGACTCGGAATGATCCGGAAAGGTAAAAGGAGGTTGAGAACACTATAAAAGTAGTTTCAGGAGGTTACCGGTTTGATATCCAGAGCCGATGTGGTCGAAGAAGGAGACCGGCCCCTAGGTTTTCCCAAACCCTAGCCATTATACACAAACCCTAGCCTCCTATACACTTATACACTCTCCCATACACTAGCATTCAACCACTCTCTGAAGATTTGAAGAGCAGCCATCCAAAGCTTGAAGACAATCCTTGAAGACTTCTGTATTTCAAGTAAGACATCCACGAGGTCCTTGTGCTCTTCCTTCTCTCTATTGGGATTGAGATGTTCCTTTATCACCTCATCGAAAAACTGGTCAAACCGTCGGAAAGTGTTCTGAAGTCTTGATTTCGTGCCAGTTATGGCTCCAGCAAGGGCTCCTAGTTAAAAACAAGCACAAAATGCAAAACGAGATTATGCGGGGCCATAGCAAGGGGCAATGGCAATGGCTCCTTGTTAAAAACAAGCACAAAATGCAAAACGAGGTTATGCGGGGCCATAGCAAGGCAGTTGTTGATGAAACTTGGCAATCTTGTGGGACGTGCAGTTAAACCAGATGCTATGTCAGCCACGAAGGCCAAAGGAGAGTTCGCCAGGGTATGTGTGGAAGTTAATTTATCCCGCAGCCTGGTGTCTAAGGTATGGGTTTTGTTTTGTTTTTAGAGTTTTTCCCTAGTTGGGGGGAGGGTATTGTCCCACTAGGTTTTTTCATCCCTTTTTCATGCATTCATATTTGTGTTTCTCTTTGCTTGATGCATTGAGAAAATTGCATCATTCTAGCTGGGGGAAAGCCAACTATCGCTCTGCTAAAGGTCAGGTAAGCTGTTATTAAAACCCCGAGAGTTGAGAGTTTCAGACCAC
The DNA here is from genome assembly GCA_033060915.1 of Euryodendron excelsum. Classification (NCBI taxonomy): domain Eukaryota; kingdom Viridiplantae; phylum Streptophyta; class Magnoliopsida; order Ericales; family Pentaphylacaceae; genus Euryodendron; species Euryodendron excelsum. The sequence goes on along the minus strand of CM065378.1, from coordinate 9,271,575 downwards.
GAACCCTATACACCAACCCCGAGGCAGAGAGTCGGAGGCGATCGAAAAGGTTGAGAAAGGTGCGAAGCGACATAGAGAGAGAGAGAGAATGTCGAAGGGTGAGAGAGTTACAAAGGGAGACAGACAGATGCAAAGAGAGAGAGAGAGACACAGGGAGAGAGAAAGAGAGAGAGAGAGAGAGTGGCAGAGAGAGAGGAGAGGTGAAGATGCGTAGATGGAGAGTTAACCCAATACTAACAACTACTAGTATTTATACTCAGTGAGTCAGTAACTTATTCCATTTGATGGGGAGGTTGGTACTAAAACCAATCCATAGAATAAATTATCCTGTATCACTTTGTTAGAGCTTGACTGACTGGACGTGAGTATCGTTGGTTGTGTGCAGCGTCTCTTTCGCATTCAATGCGGGTCTGTTCTTTATTTAATGCTCTGTCACTCTGAGCACATATTTCAAAATCTCGAAGCTTATATTCTATCAAGTTTCAAAGATCTTTGTATGGGTTAAAACAATCTGGACGTCTGTGATACAGTCGTCTGAGTGAATATCTAGTGAAACATGGATACGTGAATAATATAATTTGTCCATGCATTTTTATTAAGAAATTAGAATCTGGTTTTGATATTATTGCAGTCTATGTCAATGATCTGAATCTTGTTGGAACTCCTGAAGAGCTTACAACAACTAATAGTTATTTAAAGAAGGAGTTTGAAATGAAAGATCTTGGACAAACTAAATTTTGTCTTGGATTACAAATTGAGTATTTATCAAATGAAATTCTCATCCATCAATCCACACATACAGAAAATGTTCTGAATCAATTCTATATGGATAAAGCTCATCCATTGAGTTCTCCCATGATTGTCCAATCACTAGATGTACAAAAGGATCATTTTTGCCCTTACGAAGACGGTCAAAAACTCATTGGTCCTGAAGTACCACGTCTCAGTGCTATTGGGGCTCTTATGTATCTTGCAAATTGTAGAAGACCCGATATTGCATTTTGTGTAAATTTATTGGCAAGATATAGTTCTGCACCAACTCAGAGACATTGGAAATGAGTGAAACACATATTCTGTTACCTTTGAGGAACAACATATCTGGGTTTGTTCTATTCAAAGGGACCAGAATTAGAGTTAGTTGGCTATGTAGATGTTAGTTACCTCTCTGATCCACATAAAGCACGATCACAAACCGGGTATGTATTTACCTATGGTAACACTGCTATATCTTGGCGATCTGTGAAGCAGACGCTAACTGCAACTTCTTCAAATCATTCTGAGATTATTGTAATTCATGAAGCAAGTTAAGAATGCATTTGGTTGAAATCCATGATCTAACATATTCAAGACAGTTGCGGACTATTCTTTATCAAAGATACCTTAACGATATTATATGAAGATAATGCAGTATCAAGGGAGGCTACATCAAATGTGACAGAACCAAACATATATCACCAAAATTCTTTTATGCACATGAACTCTAGAAAAACGGTAATATTGATGTCTAGTAGATATGTTCAAGTGACAATTTGGCAGACTTATTTACTAAAGTACTCCCAACTGCAGCATTTGAGAAATTGGTACACAACATTGTCATGCGTCGTCTTAAAGCTCTGAACAATTGAAGCTATCAATTTCAACTTCAACTTCATACCAAATGTATGAATGAGGGGAAGTCGCAGACTGTACTCTTTTTTTTCGCCAACAATTTTTTTTTCTCCTATAGGATTTTTCTTGGTAAGGTTTTAATGAGACTTTTTTAGCACACCCATTTTTTTTTCACTAAGGTTTTTATGAGGTTTCTTGTGGCGGTCATCCAATGGAAAGTGTTATGAAAATGTGTGTTGGTGGATGACCGAATGATATACCTAACAAATATCACACATGGCTGCCTACCTCACTCCCAGCCTATAAAAAGAAGCTTGACAGAGAAATAGAGGACAAGAGAAGAGAGAAAGAAAAGGAAGAGAAAGAAGAAGAAAAAAAGAAAATAAAAAAAAACAAAGAGTGTAGGTAAACTATTTGAATTTCTGTTGTCTTTATATTTTGTCTTATGAAAGAAATACATTTTTGGGTGATTAAAAAGATCTATCCCTAATAGTTTCAGAATAACTATTTAATTGTTATTTGATAGTTTCAGAAAAACTAGTTTTATTATATACTGTGTTTAAATATTTTGCTTACTTAATATTTATTTAGTTTTATAGCAACTTTTTGCTTATTGGCTTATTGGGCTAAAAAAAACTTAAAAAGCCTAAAAACAAAAAGCTCAAAAAAACTTTGTACTGTTGTGAGATCATTACTTATTTCATGGTGGATGAGCCGTCTCAAATTTTTAAATCTTTCACGCCATTTCAAATGTGTATAAATAACAGTGTGACTGATATATTTTACAAACAACCAAAAAACAAAAAAAAAATATTTTATTTACTTTATATATCATTAGTTTTATAATACGTAACGGACTGGTGACTGCTTGTTTTAAGTTTTTAAGCAAAAAGGTAATACGAAAAGTCAAATCAAACGGCCTGAGTAACATTGACCAATAAAGTCTTTTCCTTTTTCTGTTTTTTAATTTTTTATTTTGTTTTTTGTTTTTTATTTTTTTGATTTTTGGTGTTGGCTGTCCACCCTCTACATGTACAGCAGATAAGACCAACAAAAGTTTTCAGAGTTACTAGTAAAGCATGGAAAATCCTTGCCGCCCATCACGGAAAATGATCGCCATCAACCGTTGATGACATGATTATCAAGTCAACTCCAATGGGAGTACAGTCTTCGGATACGACTGAGTCACACTGAAACCGAATCCTCCTGGTACCACGACTCCACCCAGCAGGTCCTGAACCGTCAAGAATATCACTTCTTTTATTTTATTTTCTGTTTGCCGGTCACTTCGTGGAGAGCAGTGGCAGGGTTTCGAAATTCAAAATCAATTATGGGAACAATATAAAATGCCGGAAAAGCAGAGAGAAAGTTCGTAATCATCGGAACATACCCAACAAAAGGGAAAGAATAAATCAAGAAGAGAGAGAGATGGTTTTGATCCTCTGATCGTATCACTCTTCCATGGCTGGGTATGCACCCCTCTCTCTTTCTCTCTGTTTACCTATATATATATATATGTATGCAAATCTATGTGTATTATCTTGCTGAATGCAATGTTAAAGAACCCCTTTTGTTGATATCTTTAATTTTATCTACATAGAAAGGCAGCAACCTCATTCAGTATTGGGTTCAGTCTCTGTTCGCTTGGTCTATCTTCTGATAGTGTAGAAGAAAAGTAGTTAGTCTTTTTAGTCTGGTCTTGTGTTGTAACCCCAAACCGACAGTTGAGTTTCTCTGTCGGCAACAACTGACCTGTTTTGTTTAATATGATAGATCAGATGGTTGGTGGGTTCAAATCTCACTTCAAAGTTGGTTTTGGTTCTGATTTTGGTTGAGATTTGATTCAAGGAACGGGAGTAAATGCCTAAACCAGTGTGGTGTTAAAACTTATTTCCCAAAATCTGGTTTTGAACTTATTTATCAAACCAAGTTGCTGAGACTTGAAAATGCAACTTGAGGCTTAAAGTTGTGTCTTCAAAACACATCTTCAAGCCTGAAGTTTTGTCTTTCAAAACACAACTGTTATTAAGAATCTGAGGCAAGTTTGGATCACAGAAGCCGTTTTAAAGACAACTTCACGCTTGAAGTCGTGTTTTCAAGATGGGTAAATAAGTTCAAAACCATCTGATTTTGATAAATATAAATAAGTTTTAAAACGGCCTTTTTTTTTTGTTTTTTGGTAATAAACTCCAATGAATGGTGTTTTTGAATACTCAATTTTTATTTTTAGTGTTTATGATCTTATGGTTGATGTCTTACATTCGATGGTTAAGGATGCTTTGACTTTGTTGTTAACATGTACACAATTTGGAGGTTATTAGGTATTTTTTGTTTGAGCTGTAGAAGAGTAGATAGCGTAATTAAGAACATCACTTTTTGCCCCTGCTTACTGACAAAACTGTAAGAATTGAACCTCTAACCCCCTCCCTCTGATTTCCTGCTAGCACTTAACCATTCTGCCACAAGGGCTTGGTTTGTGATAGTGCATTTCGTTGTCGGATGTTGGTGTTGCTAGCTGAAGCTACATTTGGTTCTAGTGCAAATAGAAAATGGGTCCGATGGAAATGGAAGTCCGATGTTGAGCATCATGGCTTATATCTGCACTAGGAGCAGGTCTAGGGGCACACTTACATTCTTTTATTGCAGTTCATAGAATGATATTTGGCTCCGTGAAGACTTCTTTTTTGAAATTTTAGGATAGCCTTCCTTATTCAGCACATTAATTTGTTACAAAATCTAATTATCCAATCGTGACATTTTTATTATTTGACTATTACCTTGAAACTGCTTCTATGTTGTATGAAATTAGGATAAATCACCAAAATGATAGAATGTGCTTGTTCCGACAATTTTTTGCATTCAAATAATTTCACCAATAAAATAGACAGGTTTTTTAATTCAATTTTTTTTGGTCAGGTGTAGTTTAGATTCGAGGACAATGGTTTAGAAAAGATAACTAAATCATTTTAAACTGTACTGTCTTCTCCTCCAATTTGGTTCAACATATACTTATCATCATTGACAAATACTGGCTTGCTCTTTCCAGATCTTCAGATGCTTGCCTACCATGATCTTTAGTACACTTTATGAGTCGAGGTTTAATTAGGATTTCATTTTGTTTTTGCTAGGCAAGTCTATGATATATGGTGAGCAAATATTGTGAGGGACTGGATATTATTCCATTTGTTAAACACACATTGTGTCAACTCAATTGTGAAGGTTGGCACTGATTATAGAATCTGATGAATACATTGGATAAACTTGCTATTTTCTACCTCTGTACCTGAAAGTTTATGCTTCTTGGAGAACATTAGAATCTTCATATCCTTGCTGTTTTGATCTCGTATTTGTTTTAAGAGAAAGACACGAACATCCAATCAAACTTAATAACAAATAAAATAATGCAAAGAGTCACGTTACGATTTAGGAACATCATCTCTCTTCAGATGACCATATTTTTGTGAATGGTTATTGAAAAAGAAACTTTGACATAGCTATCACTACTGCTTATTTGAAAAATAGCGATCATCAACGGTCCTGCACCCTCACCATATTGTACTTTTAAGAGGACACAAGCAGTAAATGTGAGAACATGAAATTTAGAAAGCAGTCACTTAGCCTCCTTGTCATGTTTGGTGTAGGTCACAGGCCACAGAACCTTCCAACAAGAGGTGAGTAAGCTGATTCTTAAATGGTATATCTATTGATTTTTTTTACAATATTTTTGTTTTAGCTTCATTATATACTGGACTTGACTTTCTAACATGTTTAAGGCCTCAACATTTTCATTGTTATGCTTTTAGTAGAGCAATTGATTATTTTCCGATACATCTCTGCATTCATGCCTCGTGGTATTTGTAAGTCAAGAAAAGAATCCAATCTGAAGATTGTTTTGTAGACAATAGATGTTTATCTGTGTCACTTATATTAAGGTAGGACCAAATCATGATTGTGACTGTAATTATCTTGTGTAAACTATGCAGAAAATCATGGTTGGTTGACAGTAATAGAATTGCTACAAAAATCAAGAGTGCATCTGGCTCATGCGATCCTGGAAGAGTCAACTGGAAAAGCAACCCAACTAGACCTTGCCCTCGTTGCCAACATATTATTGACAACAGTGATGTATAATACCTCTCTTATGATCTGTTATAACTTTTGATTATTGGGGAAATTGAATATAGGTGAAATGTTTATTTTCGTCAATACTTTGGTTGCCAATGTTTTTTGTCTCTGACATTTAAAGGTTAATTTTTCTCATTATAACTTTCACTAGTAGCTGTTATACTGATAACTAGCATTTAAAGTGTAAATACTGATTGTGGACTAACAAGAGGGTAGCAATGACTGTCTTAAAGTATTGTTGATTGTCTGATCAATTCTGATTAGCTTTTGGTTGTCTTTATCAGTATTACATAGTGGTTTTACTGGGGCAATCTTGGTTAGCTTTCTATTAGCCATGTCAGTCTTACACTGCAGATCAATTGGTTAAAACTTTTTGCCCTCTCTCTCTCTCTCAATATGCGGAAGCTCTTTGTGATCCTATAGGTCAAGCACCTTTTGAAGCGTTTGGTGGCACATGCTTTAACACTGCAACATTCCAATTTATGTTTCATTTTTTTCTTTTTGGTTTAGAGAAATACACAAAATAGCAACTTCTTGTTTTAAAAGTTTGTGACTTGTAAATGTACAAGCAGTACTCATAAAAAATAAATAAGCTTCTGGTAGATGGGTCTACATGTTTTTTTATGCCTTCTGATGTTCTCGAAAGCTTCCAATATACTTCTCCAAAATATCCTTGGTGGTTCTCCGCTCTTGCCATGATATAGACAATGTGTATTTGTTTTCTTACAATTATGATCACAGCTATGGTGTTTCGGTGCAATGTGAGTGTTATGTTCCAATGCGGAAGGATATTCGGTGACTCTCAAAAACTAAGACACCTGGGCTTGGCTATGCATGTTCGTTTTATATTTAACACGGAGAATCATCTTTTTGTTAATATAGATGCATGCATAAGAACCATAGAGAGCAACAAAGATGAAAATAATAATTGCATAATAAGTTCCTCAACGGAAAGATGTAAGAACCTTGCCCAAATTTTGTAGGTAGGTAACAATGGACTCCTTTATAAGTGTTCATATGGCACTGCTTGTGTGTTGACAGGTATCTGATGTACGAACTTTGAGTGTGGAGAAATATTCTATATATCACATGATTTTCTCAATAAATAATTGTAAGATCAGAAACTCAGAAACTGTTTTTCACAAAACAAAGAATTTATTGCAGGAGAAGGCACAGTGACTCTGGAACATGAAATGCATATTTTACTAACTAGCAAATCTTCCTGCACCTTAAGATTTCATTAAGAGAAGTCATATAGCATAAAATTTATTGAATTATATGTCTACTTTGTCATGGAGTACCAATAAGAGTATGTCTACTTCAAATCTGAATCTGTTATGCATCTTGATCATAATATGCTGTCATGCTTTAATGGCATTACATGTGGAAATAATCAGATAAACTTTGACTTAAACTTGCAAAGCACTCATTCTGGGATTTAGATGGAGTTTTGTATTGTTCCTATAAGTCTTAGTGTTAAAAATTGTGCATCTGGTTTGGTCGCTATCAGAACAAAACCTATAGCAATGGTAAAATCTCGGAGCATTTGGAACATCTCTGTTTTCAGGTGACTCAAGAGTGGCCAGGATTACCCAGAGGTGTGAAATTCGATCCATCTGATCAAGAGATTATATGGCATCTACTTGCAAAAGTCGGTGTTGGGAATATGGAACCCCATCCTTTTATTGATGAGTTCATTCCAACTGTGAATGAAGATGATGGAATTTGTTACACACATCCTCAGAATTTGCCAGGTTAGTACAAGAGTTTAGATTAGCCTTTTCCGCTGTGATACTGAGTTATTTTTAGGTAAATATGAGTGTTCTAAACATAGAAGTTTTTAGGTGTTAAGCAAGATGGGAGTATTGCTCACTTCTTTCATAGAGCAATCAAGGCTTATAATACTGGAACTCGGAAGCGTCGGAAGATACATGGTGATGATTTTGGTGATGTTCGTTGGCACAAGACCGGCAGGACCAAACCTGTTATCTTGGATGGGGTTCAGAAAGGGTGTAAAAAGATTATGGTGCTTTATCTGAGCCCAGTCAGAGGAGAGAAACCAGAGAAAACCAATTGGGTGATGCACCAGTATCATGTGGGCACCGGAGAAGATGAAAAGGAGGGGGAGTATGTTATCTCCAAGGTGTTTTATCAGCAACAAGTAGTCAAGCAGACTGACAAATTTGAACAAGATTTACCTGAAGGCACTCATGTCATGATTGCAAAAGTAGATCCAGTCACTCCGCAGTCTGTGACTCCTGAACCACCTCGTACTGAAAGGCAATTTTCTGATTTTGACCCTGGACTAGAGTCCACTATTGCTTGCACCGATCCCTCTGCTCAGGTAAAACAAGCTTTTTGCTGGCATCCTGGCTATATATATTTCTTTTAATTTTGCATTGAAATATAATGTCATATAAAAAATCAATTTCGGAGTTGCACTGTGTTAAACCTTTTTTTCTCCCTTGGGCAATCTTTGTTGCCAATGAAGGTGTCAAGTGATGCCATTAAACTGTACTTTGGTATTGTTAGCTATCACAGTGTAATGCAAAAAAAAAAAAAAAAAGGTGCAAGGGGGTTCACTAAAAGAATATTGATGTGGCAATCATTGATAATTTCTAGAATTTCTAATGAATATGTTTCTTCACTTCTTAACAAAAGCAAAAAAAAGTTCGATATGCCAATTACTCCGTCCATGCAAAATAGGAAACTGATACATGTGTTTTGCTGCCTTCATTCTTTTAAGCTTCAGCATCATGAGATGGCACATGTTGAAGATGAAGTGCAAACTGCACGTGGAAAACCTAATTATCAAGACTTGCTAATAGCAGAAAATCATGCTGATGTTATGGCAGATAACAATGATAATCAGACAGGGGAAGACCCAAAATGGTGGGACAGTGAGTCACAGAATCTGTTAGATTCACAACAGCTTGTGGAAGGGCTGTCTTTGTGTGATGAGCTTCTCCGGAGCCAGTCGCCAAACAGGGATGGAAATGAAAATGGAGAATCCAGCAAGCCATGCCTTTCTGATTATGCTCTCTTAGGATCTGAGTGTTTAAAGAAGGATTTGGAGGAGTGCGGCCAAGATTTGGTCCTTGATCCAGCAAACATAGAACTTGATACACCTCCGGATTTCCGGTTGAGCCAGCTTGTATGTGCTGTTATCTTCTCTCCCGTGTTGCTTCCTTTACTTTGAACTTATTGGTCTTCTTTATTGCTTTTGAATTTCCTTGTTTGATGGACTTCTCATGTACATTTACAGGAGTTCGGATCGCAGGAGAGTTTCTTTGCATGGGGTGGGAGCAAGGTGGTTGACTAAGCAAGGTTCAAGCATCCTCATCGTCAAAATCATGGACGAAAAACTGCTAACATTTTTTGTGGAGACTTGGTTCGGTAAATTGTCCTCAAGTAAAACTAAAAAACTGTTCATGGTGGCGTAATTACCTTTTGTTTAACCTATGCTGGTATTCGTGCTTTTTGAAATGAACTGATTGTCGGGTCCATTTGCTCCCCAGGAAGAGATTTGAACAAAAATTAGCTGTCTATCTGGTTTTGTAATCCTAAATACAGCTTGAAGGCATACTGTGAGCAAATTTCAAAAACATCAGTAATGTTGTAAATCTTTGAAGCATCATCTCACACTTTTGATCCATGCTTTATTCACGATGATGATAATGATTTTTCTTCTTAGTTCATTTCAGAAAGAACGGCTGATTTTCATAGTATGGGATTTAGGCTAGGGAAGTGTAATTCACCATTTTCTTGATGTGCTAGAGGGCTGCCTGCCTGCAACTGGTTGATTTGTAATGCTCTTTGATTGACTGGGCAGCTTCACAAGTGTAATCCGATGTGTCGTGGACCTTTTATTTAGGGTCTTGCTATAAAACTCTGGATCCCAATTGACAGGTGCATCTATGTCTAATGGAGGGACGACCTAATTGCCGCACATACACAAGCTTATCTTAGCTTGACATGTTAATATGAGGCTGGTCCATGCGCTGTGCAGGTGATTTACTGTTACATGATAATCTTTTTTTTTCTTTCTATTTTTTTTATTTCATTTTGAGGAACACAAGGAATATAAACATATACACATATATATATATATATATATATTTACATGATCAATGTTTAAAGTCTAGGAATCAGCTATGGGTGCATACTGGTTGGGGTATTTCATGTGAAGGTTGTATTCTAAGGACACGACCCAAGTACAGCTAACTCCAATATGAGGTGGGGCATTTGATTATTACAAGTGGTAGAGATTTTGGCAATGCCTAAAGTTGATTGGTTACTGGAACAGATAAGTGCAGCACAGCTTGGATTGTACATCCATGAACTTAAAAAGGCCTTACAGTTCATGGTGGTGGTCTTGAAAATGGTTTGAGAGAGAGAGAGATAGAGAGAGAGAGAGAGAGAGAGAGAGAGTTACCCAAGGGCTTTGCATGCCAAAGACATTAGAAATGGGCCATGGTGTGTTCTTAAAAGATTTGGATATAGAATTTAGAGCCTCTCCTTGTAACTCCCCCTTCTCCCTCCCCAACCCTTGACGAAGGGTTTCTTAATCTTTCCTTGGTCAATAAGCAGAGGCATTCAGTTTCATGTCCTTAATTCTATCAGAAAATTCGAATCAAATTTCATATTCACGCAAATTAGGGCTCATATCCTAGGAAAACCTTACTTCTATTGTGTAGGCAGTCATCAAGGAACTAAAACGGAACAATAATAATGATAATGAGGAAATAAATAGAAAAAAGCCAGCCAAAATAGCCTCGGCAATAATTGTATTGAGAGTTATGTTGAAGCCCATAACCCTGATGAACCGTCCTACAGTCCTACTTGAAGGACGTCTAGCTTTTGGAATTTCAAGTTTCAATTGCTTCCTATGCAAAATGTTGTGGTCCTGTAGTTATGTAGGTGGGGTAAGAGAATTTACATATGTACATATAGGTCTATTTGTGCGTGTTTATATATATACAGACAGTAGATACATACCTAAGGGCAGGGCGGATGTGGGTCAGATGGTAACATGTTAGCATGTTTGGTGAGAATTAGAAAAGAAATAGAATTATATTAATAAATATTTATAAGATTCATTCACTTTGTGTTTTATGGAAAAAAAAAAAAAGTAAAACATGAATTTATAAATAATAATTTTCAAAATTTTATATTGTTAAAAACTAAAAAAAAAAAATATTTATTTATATCCTCAACATGTTGTGCGACCAAACTCTAAAAATATAGGTGAAAATATTATAAATATGATAAATTTCAGAGGGAAAAACTTTTGCCTGCCTGTAAAAATAATGAAAAATATTTAGGCCACTAGAAAGGACAGAGAGGGGGGTATCTGATATTATAATATCTTCAACAGCTATGGTGGGGTTAGATATGAGGGGAGTGCACGTGGGCAGGATAAGGCTGTCTTTTTGACTTGATCCACCCTTCTGTCAGGTCTGGCAGTTGGGCAGCCAACCTTTATGAGGCCGACAACAGAATAAAGATTGGGGGATTCAGGTCCTCCTATAAACCCCCTGGCCCACATTGTCTGGACTTTTCAACTGTAACCCTCTCCTCCTAAGAGCGTGTGAAACAGAGAGTTCAAAAGCCAATGAGGGCATGGCTTTGACATTTCATTTGTGTAGGGTAATCGACGTCTAATTCTAATAGGTCTGTAATTAGATAAAAATTAAAAATTAATAATATTTTTTTAAAATTAACAAATTCGGATTAAGTTCAAATTTCAATACTAGAGATCGGAAGGAATACTGAAAAAGAGCTCGGTAAAACCAAAGACATCTGGATCAAGTTATTGTCAAAATAATTAAAATTTTCTTAAAGAGAAAAAAACTCAAACTTAGAGACCTAAGTAAATAAATTCAGAAAAATCCTGATAGTCTATACTTGATATAGATCTTGATCTTCCGTACGTTTCTAATCTTACTTTCAAATTTCATATATTTTTTAGTTTGAACGTCATTATTTTGCATTATCATCTCATAACTCTATGGCTAGTCATTTTTTATATAATGTATGAAGTTTATATCATTCGTGTAGACTGTAGCCTAACATGACATTGAAAGAGTAATTTCTTGATTCGTTTGGAGCCCCACATCATTATTTCTTCTCTTCTCATAATATTGTTGATTCATCGTTTGTTAGACTCGACCCACCTAACAGGAAAAAAACTTACTACATTATGAGAAGAGAAGGAGAGACGGTGTGGTGTTCTAAAAGAATTTCAAAAAATTTCAATGTTGAAGTCCCAATAAATTTGGAAGTACATATTATTTCATTTTGTAAAAGAATCTAACTTTAATTTGAGGAGGAGGGGGAGGGGGAGGGGGAAGTTGGGAAGCATTTGGAGTCTAAAGATGAATGAGGCAATGAATAAGCACTTGGACAAAAATGGATGGATTGTAAAGTGAGTTGAGTTTACTTTCCATTGCTTTTAATGGGGTGAGTTGGGTTACTTGAACTCGCTTAGAATGAGGTGAGTTTTTTTATGCCTTTTTTTCACTTGGGCTAAGAAGTAAAAGACAAAACCATAAACTAAAGGAAAATGACATACGAACAAAATTTGTATACAAGAATTCCTTATAAAATAATGTGCTAGGGTTATTCTTTGAACTTATGAGGCGCTATAATGAGTGTCTTGGTTTGAAATAAAAGAATCAAAAAATTTAAAATGAAAATTTTGTATGTATAATTATAAACTAAAACAAAAATCTAGTAAAAAAATAACATCAACTCTTCATTTGAGAAAAAAATATTCAGTATTCTTAGAACATTGTGTCATTCTTTCAACTTGCACAATGTAGTCAGGGATTATTTGGTAAAATTTTTTTTAACTTTTTTGGTTTTTTAACTTGTAAGCAAAAAGCTAAAAAAATTCCTTTCATAAGTTAACAAATAAAAAAGCAAAAAAATTATAAAAAGTTAGATAAAAAAACCCTACAAACGAGTCCTGAGTGGATGACCAACTATACTACGAGAGAATGAGTAAGACGAAGCAATGCTCAAAAGTATAGAATAATTTCTCCCACTTAGAGCTCCTCTTACAATGTTATAAAGGCTAAGAAAAATACTATCATATAAGTCGCGACTAAACTGCTGATAAGCTCAGATTGAACTAGCTTTCATCAGCACCATCAGTCGTGGTAGAACGACTCAAAGGTTCAAACAATACAAAAGGGCGTACTGCTGAGTCCTTTTCTAACCGTACACGTCACGCACGAGTATGATGAGTTGGATGCAATAATTCATAGGGCTCCATGAAAGAGTGTTTCACCCAAAAAAAGAGTCAAAAGTTAGCGCAGCGTCTTTACGATAAGTAGGAACTAACATGCAGTAGTATTGTATTTATATATTTTACTTAAATTCTAAAAGGTAGGTTTTGCCATTTTACTTGTGTAATTTTTTTTATATTAGCCGTATATTAAAATTAAATATAAAAGAATAAAAAACCAAAAAGAACAAAACCGTCAAAAGTTAATCCATCTAAAGATTTGTTTGGAGTCTGGACAGAACTTTTAATGCCTTGGATTAAGACAATTGTTTTAGAAAAAAGCTTAAACACAGGTGCGGTGAACGGTTACTCACCGTCCGATTAAATGATCGTTGTATCTGATAGGCCCCAAATAACGTGGCGCGAATCAGATGGTAAGTGACTGTCCATCGCGCCTATATTTAGCATTTCACTACTTTTAAAGATTAAATGATCATTGCATCTATTTTTTTACTACTAGTCTTTTCCATCTTTATGAAAAAAATTTATTGAAATTTAATTTATTTTTTTTAAACTTTTGTATGACCTTTTACTTTAGGCTTTTGACTCTTTTTTTTTTCTGTTGAAAATCACAATTAAAAGAAATTTAATTCTCTTACTTTTTTTATGAACTTTTACTTTGGACTTTTAATTTCTTAATTTACTGAAAATCCCAACTAAAAGCTAATAGAAGACAAAAAAAAAATACTTTTAAAAAGTCAGTAAAAAGGTTAATCCAAACAAGGAATAAAAGTGTTTTTAAATGTGTGATTATTGTTTGGTTGAAGACAAGAAAACAAGCATGGTTTAGGTTCCGACAATTTGATATTTTTGGCATGTAAAAGTGTTCATAATTAAGCATGAAGAATTAAACATCGGTAATTATGTCCTATTTTTGCTTTTAAGACCACTTTTTGGACAGGCCTTCCGACAGTAATTCAAAAGGCTTGGAAAATATATAGTGGTTTGAATTGTGTGATTACGAGATCATTATTAGGAAGACTACTTTATATGATTAATGGGCCTACATATATGCATGGTCTAAAATTAATTATGTGGACAAACCTTTACCTAGAACTAGGTTGCCCATATGACCCACATTACCTTGCAAGAGAAAAGATAATCTAATTGATTTAGTCAAATCTTATATAAAAGATTAAGGAGAGGACAAACGCAACAAAAAAAATCAGTCCAACTTATATTTCATGTCCATTAAATTATTATCCCACTTACCTTAAAACAAACCTCTCTCTCTCTCTCTCTCTCTCTCTCTTAGTCCAACTTATAATTCGTGTCCATTAAACGATTATCCAAGTTACCCTACAACAGAACCCATCCCTCTCTCTCTCTCTCTCTCTCTCTCTCTCTCCAACTTATAATTCATGTCCATTAAACGGATTATCCGAGTTACCCTACAACAGACATCATCCTCTCTCTCTCTTAGTCCAACTTATAATTCATGTCCATTAAACGATTATCCGAGTTACAACAGACCTCATCTCTCTCTCTCACACAAGGGTAAAAGATTGGGTTAACTATTTTCAACTTTTAATTTGTGATTAGGTATATATATCTTCTCTGTTGAATTTTCATAGGAGACCCAAAAATTCGGCTCTTTTGACTCTAATTAAATAAGGGTATTTTACTCTCTCTGGCTTTAGGGTTCATTTTTAAATTACAAGGAGAGTTATATGTTTACTTTTATAATATGTCCTCTAATTTTGATTCAAACTAAAAAAAAATCATCTATTTTTGGCTTAAACCAAAAGGAATAAACCCAACAAAGAGAACAACTCAAACCTTCAAGTTCCCATTCCCTTGAATGTACACACATTGAGAGAGAGAGAGAGATGTTATGGGCCTAGCTATTCTAAATTGGAAGGGAAAAAAACAGAAGAAGAATATATCTTGAAGTAGAACTCACACATTCAGGTCCTGCTCAGGCTTATGCTCGTGTTTGTATTATGAAAATAGTCATGAATCTAAAGACATGAAACTAAACAATATAACGAGAGAGAGAGAGAGAGAGAGAGAGAGAGAGAGAGAGAGAGAGAGAGAGAGAGAGAGAGAGAGAGAGAGAGAGAGAGAGAAGAAGAAGAAGAAGAAGAAGAAGAAGAACATTGACACTGTAATTTGTTAAGTCCAAATGGTAGTTTTAATTCAAGCTACCCGATGTACACTAAGGCCAACAAGCCAATTGGTACGAAAAAAAATGTTAATTCTCTAATAATATCTGCCGATTCTATTTACACTCCCCAAAAGAGAGAAAAAAGAAAAAGAAAAATCTTCATTCATGCCAGCAAAGAAGCATGACCACACATCTTCTTATTATGTAGAGCCGAGTCCTTTGCTCTCTCAGGACCCCTCCAATTCCTCTGCTTGAAATCCTCCTCTTGGACCCTCCCATGGTTGTACTGCTCATCTTCATCTCTACTTTTATCTTTTTTAATATCAATGGCAAATGTTGTTGTTAGAGAGAGAGAGAGAGAGAGAGAGAGAGAGAGAGAGGAGTGGTTCTCACTTCTCACACAGGTGACGATTTTTGAACTGAATGGAATTGAAGCTTGAAAACCAAGGGCAAGGTGGGGGGCGTTCTTATATAGGGTGGAGGGAGGTGTGGTCCAGGCTTGCATTGGTCTAACAAAGAGCCAACGATGGGGCATCAAAGAGAGTGCAGTGCCCCCTAGCTCACCAGAGACAATACATTATGGGTCCCAGCCCCATTTGGGATTCCATACCCCCTCAACAAGAAGAAAAATTGAAGAAAACAATCAAAACAAGTCTCTCTCTCTCTCTCTCTCTCACACACACACACGCACACACTGCTATGTCACTCTCCATATGCCAAGGTGTGTAGGCATCACCCACCAACACAGTGGGTCGGCCATTACCTCAATAAGGTAGCATCTTTCTATAGTTTATGAGCTGCCCATTCAATTTGTTGATGATGATGAGTTGATAATTATCTGGGCAATATATGATTCATTCACTTGATGATATTAATATACACATCTCTTTGGACTTTTTGTTAGATCCACATAAACAGACAATAGGAGGCTCAATCAGTTAAATCCTACTTAAATAATTCACATCTTAACTACCTTTTCAAAAGTTTATTGACTATATAATTAGCTCATCTTATCTTGCTTATGACTAAATATATCCATACATGTGAGGACGTGGGCAAATTAGGATGGTGCAACCCTAGCCGGTAGGTCAAATATTAGAACTTAATGGAGACTATGGTCCCAGATGTTATTGCTGGCTGAGTTTGTTTGACCAGATGGAGCCGTGCATAGGATTGTACTAGTAATTCCTGTGTATAGTCTTATCTCGCGTTTAATTGGTGAAATAAAAGAGAGTTGAAAAAATAATCAGACATGGATATTTATCCTATGTACATCAGGTTATTTTACTCCAGGGTAGAATAAGAAATCCGATGATTCAAGATTGGAGGCCAAAATCACAAAGTTATCTTCCGTTAGATTTGTAATCTCGAGATTAATGCTCTGAAATTCCTTGTGCAGTATAATAATGTTGCCGATGTTATTGACAAGGCTAATTAATTGTGCTCTTATCTTACCTCTCACAAACTCAAATCCTGGTCTTATTTTTAATTCTAAGCTGAAACATAGTTTTATCTAAAGCCCTAAAAAATGGCACCCTCTAAAATTATGAGCAGATTTCGTATAAAATGCCAAAAATTATTGAAGTTACACGATGGTTGTAGTGACTGATTTGTATACACTAGCACCCCAGAAGTGGAAGACAAATACAACTTTTCATGTGGGATTGGAGTGATTGGACTCTAGTTGTTCTTATTTAACTTCTTAGCTAGCCAAGATCAAATTGGCGAATTGGCAAGAGTTTTTAGCTAATAAAATGAGAGTATTGTAAGCATAAGGTTCACACCCAACGTTCAATTGCCATGATTAGTAATTTAATATGAACTTGAACCTCAAACTTAATTGAAATCTCAACTTTGAAATGGATATTAATTCTTTCCGGCAATCTGTGATTGGTTGGTCACCATAGAAATCAAAAGATTGATGGAAGATCCGAAAACCTAAGACAAAAATTGGCAGATGAAATTCCCGGAAATTGGTTTGTAGAAATTCTAAGCTACTTGCTTAGAGAAACGGATCAAAATAAATGTGAAAACCTCACGTGAACCTCCAATTCTCGTGCCAAATTATTAAGAATTAACAGCCCAGGAAACGAAATTTCGAGGCTATGAGTTGTAAACTAGATTCAAATATATTATTATTATGATGACAAGTTTTGATTAATTTAATTGCAAGAGCTCAAAACCCAGCTAAGTGATTGATTAGTTTTTACTTAAAAATAAAGAAAACAAAGCATTAACACACAACTCGCTTCGTCGTGTTCCTCCCATTTCACTTTGGACGTCTAACTGTCATTAACCTCACTCCTACTAAACAAATTCTCTTCCTCTCCTGATCACTTTGAAGCTGTCAATTTCGATGATACTTCAAGCACACTCAAGGTTTCTTTGTTGCTAATTTCATTTCAAGCAGAGAGAGAGAGAGAGAGAGAGAGAGAGAGAGAGAGAGAGAGAGAGAGATTAGGATACGTAAGAAATAAAGTACATATAATTTTGCGTATTAGTCTCTAATCAACTTAGATTTTACGTTCAATTAAGACTATCGATCCTTGAGATCTTTGTTTAATCAGATTGCTTGAATATTAATGGGTTGCTTGTAGTTTCGAGCTTGAAAATCTTAAGGCAAGCTCATGACCATATGAGCATTGCATAATTACTTACATGATATGTGTATTATAGGGTCCCAAAGATTTGGGAACTCAAAACTAGATCAAAGCAGACAAGTGGTTAAATTAAACTCCGAAAAAAGCTCCATAATCAAAGTGTTAATTTCCCGGCTTAGTTTGAAGTGTCCCATGTTGGGTTTGTTGTACTGTCATATCTTTTTTAAAAAAATGGCTTGGTTGTACCGAGCAAGGTAGTCAGGGTTGCACGCGAAGGTCTCGTGATTGATACGGCTATTGCCCGTGGCATACTCGACATGATCTGATACGTAAACATATATATATCACTTGTTTATAAGGTTTGAATCATATTCTTTAATTAACACTTCCTTCATAACTAGACTCGTTCTTGGTGTTTATTTATCAATGAGGCCATAGGTTTGAAACAAATTTCCCATGTGGAAGCATCAATGAATCGTACGTTTGGATCAGAAATACAGTTGTATTCTTACATATATGCATGCGTATCGGATTATGATAGACTTTGCTTAAGGGGAAGCTGCATGGACAGGGATTTTTATTTATTTATTTATAATTACGAGTTAATTACAGTGTGTATAATGTACGAACAAGTATAACTAGCATGTCATCTTCCAATCCATCGATCGAACTTCGGAACAGCAAAAATTATGTAAATCAAAGGACTCGTTTACTTGATGGATGGTTAAAGGTAAAAATTATGTAACTTGGCAAGATCGATGATTACAGATAATCTAATTATAATTAAGGGTAACATAGAATTCTATTTAAAGATTTCTTGAAAATGGTCTAATGTATCGGGTTGCTAAACTAAATTAATGGAGATATATGACCCGTTTTACAATCCTAAAGTGAACTTGGTCTATCATCTTCTCTAGAACAAATTTGAAAAACAAAAAATAAAAACATTTGGAAGTACTTCTCTTTGTTTTTGAAAAAAAAAAAAACAATGCTTATAGGATCTTTGAGAGCAAGAATAATACTTCGAAAACTCTACCTCCAACAGTATCTCATTCTGAATAAAAAAAACTCTGGCAAAATCAAGGATAGTTTCCAACATGAACAGTAAGGTGCTAAGAAGTATTCCAAGGACATTTCTATAAAAATTAATTTATCTCTCTTTGTAAACACTTTATATTCCATCAAATTAGTGTGTTATGATGGCTGCAAAACATTTACACAAAAATTTAAAAAAAGAAAAAAGAAAAAAAGAAGTGTGTATTTACAAACTTCACTCCTCTCTGGGAATCCACCTGCTCCACCACAAGCTCTTCCTGCGTTGGTTAAGCTCATCCATGCTCTCATTCAGTGTTCTTATAATCTTCCTTTGGAGCCGAAGAATGGATGCAAGAGCATTCCTTCGTGAATTTGCCTTCTTCTTTGGCACTATTTCCTGCATATGATAGAAGAAAAATGAAAAACCAAAAAAAAGAAAAAGGTGGTGAAAACTCAGCCTATTAAACAAATATAACTTCAGAGTATAGTTAGATACAGACTCTGAGCTCCTGAAGCTGAGCTTCAGTGAAGCCGCCATCTTGCTTTGTTCCTGACTTTGCCATTAATCGAGTAACCCACTTGGCAGCTTCTCCATAATCCTGTTGTGTAGCTCGGAAGAGTTGCAGTCGTAGCTTCTGCATGAAGGACAAAACCAACAGGCCTTCTCTATCGAAGTATGGATGAGCTAAAGCAGCTTTTGCACTGGTTCTTTGGCGTGCTTTGTACCGAACCATTGATGTTAGAAGTTCCCACCCTATCCCGCCATCTAAGTCTAACAAGTCAAAGCCCCTTCGGAGTTCAGGGCCGGCACGAGGTTCTACAGTCTTCCTCCATGCAACTAAATCATATTCACATCTCTTTAGCTGACGTTTGAATTGTATGAGACTACTGTCGGTGCGTAATGATGGGAATGTCTGTTATAGAGAACACTGTCAGAATCTTGAATTATACTGACTGTGCAAAATCCCCAATAATGAGTGAAGTAGATAAGATTACACATAGCACCCACATATTTGTTGTTAATAGATGTTACACATGAAAGCATATTTTGGGCACATATACAATGCTTGTTCTCATTCTAACACAGATAACATGAAAATTACAAAGTTCCAATCAATTTCAAATCTATTGGGCTGTCCATGTTTTTAAGGAAAGGTTTTCCAATTTTAGGATTCTGTTTCACTTTGGACCAGGAAAGTTAACATTCAAAACCCAAACTGGATTAAACTGCACATGCATGACTTTGAACATCCTTAAACTTCCCTGACATGAGCTCTTGCAAAGTGTCTGAAATTGTGAACTTTAAATTGGAATTCTATAACTTTTGTAAGTATTTCACATTTGTGTTATTAGTTATCCCTATTCTAATGCATTTATGAGCTGACAAAAATACTAATTTGAAATCTGATTTTCAATAGCTAAGTTCAGGGCTCAGTGACCACAATGAAAATTAGCACTGATAAGCTAATGTCTTGCTACTTAATATTTGTTATTTCTGGAATATTTTTGTCGATTGTATTTCATTTTTTCCTTTGGAATTAAGAGTTCACATTTCATAACCAACTAGGGCTAGATTAGTTGGTCAGGATCCTGACCTTCGTTAAGAAGGTCAAGGGTTCGATTCTCCCTCCCCTGATCCCCTCCCGCTTAGGCCCTCACAATGTAATCCATTCCGATGTACCAAAAAAAAACAAAAGAGTTCACATTTCATGAAATTGTAAGGTTTCCATATTTTGACACCGACATACATTCCTCAAATCTTGCCAGCTCATTCATATAAAGCACGGACTTCTCATGAAGAATAATACTCCACTCTGGTTATACAATATGTGCCGCCTATTTTGTAACTATAGTAAATATATACATATATACAGATATGCATATCTGTATACGTGTGTGTGGATGTGTAAATATGATTACTTTATATATGAATAATAAAGTTGAACTTTTATTTGATTCTCAAATTTAAAGTAAAACATTATAAAACCAACATAATAGTTATAAGGTTAAATGAGATAAATGGAATGCAGCAATACTCCTAAAAAATGTGCCAGTACCTGTCAAAATCAGGAGAATTTTGGCCTAATCAGGACTAACATGGTTGATTTCGACTCTTGTGCAATTGTTGTAATGATGTTTTCTAAAGTCAAGTAAACAAGAGTAGTCATAGAAAATAAGTCACTTACCATTTGTAGGAATATGAGACCGGTACTGTAGATATCAAATCTATCTGGTAGATTCATCTGCTCAAGAATTATATAATCACAAACATGAAAGAAAGTTGACTAAAACACAAACCAATTGGAAGCTAAGCTGAGACAGTTCATAATGGAAAGGGACCTGCCACAAAACTGGGGAAAGTGCAGCTGCCACAGGAGCAGAGGGCGCAGAGGGAGTTTGGGTGCTCATAATGTATTGCTCAGGTGCAGCATATCTGAATGGGAAAGGACAAAAAGATCATGAAGACAAAGAAAGCAGCATGAACTTAAATAAAAGTTGACCTCTGAAGTTTAATGAGCTGCACTTGAGAAATGAAGTTATAAGTTGTGCTAATCTGTAAGAGAAACTGAATATATTCAATAATCATGGCCTAGTTCAGAATGGACTTGAGTTTGTCATGTTAGACAAACTCG
Organism: Euryodendron excelsum; assembly: GCA_033060915.1. Classification (NCBI taxonomy): domain Eukaryota; kingdom Viridiplantae; phylum Streptophyta; class Magnoliopsida; order Ericales; family Pentaphylacaceae; genus Euryodendron; species Euryodendron excelsum. The sequence continues at coordinate 9,250,176 of CM065378.1, read as the reverse complement.
TAAACCCTTTGGACCATGAAGGGTCAAATGAATGTTCTAATGGTCTGGTTTCATAGAAAACAATCTCAAATTAGTGCCAACACGACATTCGCCTGGACAAGCTCTTAAAATATGATTTAGCTGAGCAGTTTTGCAACTTCCCAAGTAACCCCTAAAATATCCAGTTAAACTAGAAGATGAACTTTCAGGCATTTAATAACCTAATTCTGTGTGTATAGTGGTAAATAAGATTAATTACTTATCCATGTTCACTGGAATGGCATCTACATGGTACCAAAGATGAAGCTAAAATTTTCTGTTTTCCCAAAGGCCACCTAATGACAATAATTTTATGCAGCAACAGAAATTCAGTTGTTACTTTTTTTACAAATTTGATTGAAAATGAATTTTCATTAGTCTCCAATCTCTTTGCATACAACTCAACTCTTCCAACTTTTTAACACATACTCCCAACGGATTCATTTATTTGGCATACAGAACAAGTGAAACTACAGGAGGGAGAATTGGAAGTAAACATTGGCCAGGTATCTGGATGTACATCAGAAGATGAAGTAGCCGATTCTGATATATGCAGGATTTGAGATGAGAAGAGGAACTAGTGTTTCTAACGACTATGATAGTAGTTTGTTTTCTTTAACATTTGTTAAATTTGAAGGTACTCCAGAATTTTCATAAATGCCCAAGACACTAATTTCTTATTTTCAATCATTGGGCTGATCTTTTTGTATCAGGTACCGGTTTGCATGCAAAATGCTACATTACAGGTAGGATTATTTTTTAGGCCAACCTTCACTGAAACATAGAAGAGGAACATACAGGCTGCCAAAGAGTGAGTAGAACATGCCAGAAAATTATTTGTTCTACGTCATTAAGACATCTTTGTATTCCAACTTGTCATTAAAAGGCTGGTGTACAGAAAAATCCTCACCATGTGTTGGTCAAGTCATCAGCCCGGGTTCTTTAGTCAACTATTTATTATGTTATTTGACCTGCAATAAAAGAAAAAAAATCCTATGTCCACTAAATATGTGCATCTCTATATCATCTTCCTCAAAGTATTCAATTCTAGGAATTAATTGTTATCTGATATACTTATTATTTCAGATCAAGAGATGTTTAAACTCTTGAGCGTAGAATACTTCAAAAGCATTAAAATATTTTGTAGTTGCACAAAACATCTTTAGAATCTAATACTAAATAAAATTTATGTGTTGAAAACATGAAATGTACAATAGAAACTTCCATTCACCAACTTGCTAACCACATCATGTCATGGGGGAAAAACAAAGATACCTTGGGTCCAAAAGAAATTCCTTTGGGATGTAGTTAATGCCTACACGCAAATCAGTTGCGGCACCGAGGTCAATTATCTTGAATGTGCGAGAGCCTGTTTAATTTAACATGGAAACAGGTAAATATTAACTCTTTGAAACAGCGGAATCCACTAATTTACTTGCTGCAACTACCTTCAGAGAAAATAATATTTTGGGGCTTAATATCTCTGTGGACAATCCCTGTTGAGTGAAGACCATCCAATGCAAATAGGAGTTGTCTCATAATTGTCTGAATGATTCTATTTTCCCTTTCCAATCCCTTTGGCAAGTCCTGAACCTCTCCCAGAATCATTGCTTCCACCTGAAAAAGTGTGTGACCACAGTGAGACTGTCATTTTAAAGCAAAACTAACCAATTTGTTGCTTATGAATTCAAATCAGAAAGAATTAATCTCTAACCCTAAATCTTTCTGGTTATCAATTTTGCTAAAAGTTTACAAGTCATAATTCTTTCAGGAGGATCAACTCCACTGCAGTGCCTTCACTGTTTTAATTTTGTTCACGTCTGCCTTGGTTGCTCCTTAGTATCATTATCTGTTGCAAAGACCCTTTGGTGACCATTTTCCAAACCACATTAGCAAGTGTACACCTACGTTTGTCAGAATAATTCCATAGCATTGTAATGGTGATTTGTGCACTGGCTTGTACAGGAGCCAATAGGAGTAAATTTTCTCTCCTGCTGAATAATGAGCTATAATTATCAGTCACAATCTAGGTTGTGGCCATAACAGAAAAAAGCGTCAAACATTTTCATCTCCAATTCAATTTTCGTTTCTTCATTTATCAATTATGATTCTGAAAGTGCATGAACTATATAAATGGGTGAAGTACAGAGAACCAAGACACTCTTGATGAATTATGGCACTGCTTAACATTACTAGTGTATATGCACTAGTTTCCTTTTCAATTACCTCGTTACAAAGAAGAAGAAAACGTCTCCTATGCTAAAACCTGTTTAATCCTCTCAGAGATTTCACATACAGCTTTCAGGATGAGCTCTGGATCAATTATAAAAGCATAATGAAATAACCAGGTGCACAGATATGGCAATAATTTATGCAGTATAATCTGTTTCATATTCTGGTAGTATTCCTTTCCTACAACCCTACAATGATAACAGCACTAACCTGTTGAATGGCGATCAACTGAACATATGAGAGATCCATCAAAACAGAAACATTGCATGCTTAGGTGCTCCAATTTCTATGGTTTAGGATAGAAATTATAAAGCATTTTACTATATAAGTCAGTGCTACCACTCGCATAATCCAAAACACTCATACATATTGCCAAGTACAAAATGCGTGATACACAAAACCAAATATTTACAGGTTTTGCATCTGATATCTGCACCAGAACAAGGGGACCTAGCTTGTTGCAAATATGTAAAGACCAAATCTGTATGTTGAGAATGCAGCAAGAAGAGAAGGCATCTAGAATTTCTAGCAAAGTCACCAATGTGCCTGTCTTCATTCATCTATGTAAGATGCCAATTCAATAGTGATCAAGGCCAGTGTAAACAATCACATGAATGGCCAAGCTACCCAACAGAAAGGTTACCATGGCAAAAGAAAATTTGTTATTTTCCAACTTGAAAGATTAAATTTTTGTGAAGATAAACAATGCTCCATACACTACAACTTACGACTCCTTTTCTCCCAACCAGTGAGGGAGAGAGAGAAGGTGTAAAGATCATTGTGCACATACAATAACAGGAACAAAAGACTTTATTCTCAGCAAAGACATCACATAATTCCAAAGTAGAGATGAGTATCTGAGATTGCTATGATTTCAAAATGCTGACAAGAGAAAGCACTAACATTGTAGGGGAAATCTTTACTCAGCATCAAATCTGACAGGGTCACTTCCCCTTCAAACCGCCATATAAGCCAATATTCAGCTCCTTTCTTTGAAGAACTCTGAAATGATTTGGCAGAATAATTTTAATCAGAAACCTCAAAATGAATAACAATAGGAGTCAAAGCTAATTCTAAATTTATTGAGATTAAGATACCCCTAATTCATACTGTAGTACGACTAGAAATACATGAACACCACCTCAAGAAAGCCATACACAAAATCAGCACAGCTATTCGCACAAGCCCTTCGCACGCGTTCATTCATCCAGATCTCGACAGCACCATATTCAGTAGCCTTTTTCAACACTAAATCACCTTCTTTCTAGAAAACAACAAAAACCATACATTATTATACCTGGGAAATTCTAAACTTAGTTTTAGGGGCATAAGCTCCACGTTTTTTTTTTTTTGGTTTGGCATAAGCTGCAATTAAAGATCCCATACAATATTCTTGAAAAAGATGAGCTTTATTTTCTTTGATCATACAAAAAAATGACGAATTGAAACAACAAGCCGATAACCAAATGTTTGTGTGGCCGATAAATAATTCAAACATATACATGACCAAATAAAACTTTTCCTTGTTACACACAACAGGGTTAATTCATACAATTGGTAAATAGACCAAGAACAGCAAGCACAAGTAAATACTAGAATCTCATAGCGGAATTTCACCAAACAGAACACATGTACCTTTGGAGAGGGCTTCTTGGCCAGTGAAACTCTATACACCACACCAAAAGCTCCCTCACCCAACTTCTTCCCCAAAACAAAATCATCCTGTCATTACACACAAAACCCAAAAAACACATCATCCACAACAAAATCAAATAATAAAATTAAAAAAAAAACCGCTAAACCACAAGCAATTGTAATTCACACACCTTCCTGTAAGTGGGTCTAAATATTCTTTCAACAAAAGCAAGAACAAACATGTCCCAAAAGCCAGGGGCCACACCAGGGGTAGCCCAGAGGTAGGAAACTGCACCCAGCGCTAGCATCACTCCAGGAACCGTAAGCGTGATGGCGTTCGATCTGGGTAGCGTGCTTCTGTAGATTATATCACCACACTCCATTACAGTGCAAGGAAGTCCCACTCCAACACCCACAAAGAGGTCATGAGCAAAACCGACTAATTCACTTCCAGAGGCGTAAACTACCAGTGATTTTGACCTTGAGATGTCGAGTTTGCAAAGCGAAGTGAATCCCGAGGAGGGTCTGAGTTTAAGCTTCTTGCCCAAGAAGGGAGATGGTGGTTTTGGGTTGATGGCGTGGAGCTTCACTCCTCCTCCTGCTGCAACAGTTGCCATGTCCTTACAGAGTGGGCTTTTGCAGTTGCATATATGTGTATGTATGTACGACTGGTTCAGTTGGATTTGATTCAGGTTTGGACTCACAGAATCTCTTCTCTCTCTCTCTTCATATTTTTTTCTGCAGTTATTTCGGGTATATTTGTGGTCGTGAATGGCTTGATTGAAGAGTGATACAGGCCACATACGACACGTAGACTCGTACCTTGGGCTTGGCTTAGTTCTGAGTAGGGGGTGGCCACGATTGCAGGTCCGTCATCATTAATAGCGTTTGAGATTTTTTTTTAAGTCAAATTAATTTAATGATGCGGGGTTGGAGCTTCGGAATTATGTTTGAAGCTTGCTCCGGTCTTAATTATGTTGGAAGTTTGGGCTTAGGATTCGAAAATTATACTTAAGTATTTAAATTTTGTATTATTTAAAAAATATTTTAAAATTAAATGAACAAACTTAAAAGTACTTGAAAATCTTAAATTTTATTTTGGGCATTTAGTTTTAAATTTGCGAAAATTTTTTTTAATGTAAGCGCCCACCCCGTTAATGTCCACACTTAATTCCAAGTAATGGAGCCCATGGGTCCTTGGATGTAGGGGTTTCAAGTTAGTGGTCACAAACGGACAGTAGACCTCTCTTGTAAACCACGGGTATCTCTGGATATGGGCCAGACAGTATGTGGGTAACAGTTCATGGCATAATTCACAAACTTCAGGTAGGTATGGTTCGGCCCAAAGAATGACAAGCCCAGTTGTTGTATTTTGGGGTTGGTTAGCAGTAGCAAAATTATAAATGAGCTGAGTCGAACAGAGTTACGGGTTATTTTAAAGTTGACTCGAAACTTTTGGAGCATTATAATGTGTTTAAGTTGACTTGTTTATCTTTCAAGCCAAACTTAAATGAGCTTTAATTAAAATCATGAGTTTTGGTAGCTTATTTATATAGTAAATATAAGTATATTAAGCCAAGCTCAAAAAATTAATAAATTTCAAAATATATTCGAGTTTGGCTAATTCATATACTGTGGGCCAATAAGCTTATGGCCCAGTAATTAAATGAACCAGGCCTGATATAAAGAAGACAGGCCCAACAGTGAAAAACAGGTCCATTGGGCAAGAGTCTCAAGTCGACCTGGAGTAGGACTCTTAAAGATAAGTTCAATCTACTTATAAATCGATAAAAGGAGTGGGGTCTCTAAAACCTATAAAGACACCATGCCATTAAAAGGTAATGTACGTTCATTTAAGCTAGTGCATAGTACTTTTATTAAAATTATTGAGATTAAGTTTGCCTAACTTAATTTTCGGAGTGTCATCGGCCCAAAGAGAGTCAACAAATTCTCATTGTTCATGTTCTTGTAGATTGCTTGGAGCTCATCAAGTTGGTTTGCGGAATGGATCAAGCCTACCAAAAATCACAGCTGCAATTGGTGCCGTTTGTAGGAATGCCGAGCTGAAATGATGAGTACGAGCAATCTTGGAGCAAGAATCATTCCTACGAGTCAGGAAACTCTAGATAGTCGCGACGTGCGAAGCCATTCCAGAACCACTGGCAACAATTGATGAAATAGATGCAAAAAGGTTTACTTGGAGGAACATAATAACTAGATTTGGCATACCAAGGGCGCTAATCTCGGACAACGACACTCAGTTTGATGAAAATATGTTTAGAGAATTCTATTCCGGGCTAAGAATTAGAAACTACTATTTAATGTTAGCCTACCCACAGCGCAATAGACAGGTAGAGATCTCCAATAAAATAGTGCTGAACAGGATAAAGAAGAGGCTGGAGAAGGCTAAGGGAAGGTAGGTTGAGAAGCTTCCCAACGTTCTTTGGCCTTGCAAAACTACCCCAAGGAGGTCAACAGGAGAAACTCCCCATTCTATGGCCTACAGGGTAGATGTAGTGACCCCTCTTTAGATAGGCCAACCAACAATCAGCTCGGTTACTTTTGACACGAGCTTCAATGAACAGACACTGGCAAAGGATTTTGATCTCATCAAAGAGAAAAGAGAAGGTGCCTTGCTCAAGCTCACTGCTTATTATCAGTAACTTAGTCAATCTTACAACAAGCGAGTCTAGCCAAGAGCATTTAAGCCCGAAGACCTCATACTAAGAAAGGTACTAGGGGCAACGAAGAATGTTGTGGATAGAAAGTTCAGCTCCAATTGGGAAGGCCCCTACAGAGTTACATCCCAAGTCAGTGTGGGTGCATATCGGTCAGAAACCATTGAAGAATGAAGCTAGCTACCCCGACTTTAAAATGCACAAAAGCTGAAGAAATTCTACCAATGATGACTTGGTCGAGTTAATATTTTCCTTTTCCACTTGTTAAAACTGCACATGATGCGTCTTTCCCCTTAATAAAGATAAGAGTTGTACATGAATGATTTGCAAACAGAGGATGAATCAACAGCAATGGAAGGAAACTAGAAAAAACCAAGTGTTAAAACTTTGTTCTACCTAAGTTGGATAGGTTTACCAATGAAGGCCAAAGCAAAAACCAAGTAAGAAAACTTGGTCCTGCCTAAGTTGGGCAGGTCAACCAATGAGGTCAAACCAACCAAAAAAAAAAAAAAAAAAAACCATTTAAGAAAACTTGGTCCTACCTAAGTTTGGCAAATCGGCCCAAGAATGCCCAATCCTTAAAAAAACTAAGTGTCTTCTACTTAGTCCTGCCTAAGTTTGGCAAGTCGGTCCAATAATGGCCAACTTTTAAGAAAAAAAAAAAACTAACTGTGTTCCACCTAGTCCTGCCTAAGTTTTGGCAAGTTGGCCCAAGAATGGCCAACCTTTAAGAAAAACTAAGTGTCTTCCACTTAGTCCTACCTAAATTTGGTAGGTCAACCCAACAATGGCTAGCCCTTGAGAAAAACTAAATGCATTACACTAAGAAATCTCTCTTACAGGACAGAGGGTAAAAAGCAAAGTGTTAAATTTACTATTGCCTACATGAAACGTGAAGTGCTTATCAAGGCAAAGGTTCTATCAAAAGACATGCAGAAATTGAAGTGATGCCATTTCAAAAATACAAGATAAAAGAGAACTTCATTGAAGCAAATGTTGTTTACATTAAAGTTGCTAAAAGAGTTCTAAAACAAAATAAAAAAGCTACAAGAAAAAACCCTAAGCCTGGGGGCAGGTGAAGCAATAAGGGCAGTTGGCGTTTCGATCTCGGTCATTTCAGCTTGGGAGACTTTAATAACCGCTGGGTATGAGGGGACTTTGACGTCGACAGTATCATTAGAAATCTTAATCGGGCCAGATTGTGGCAGAGCAGCTTTAGCCTAGGTTACTTTGGCAGGGACTTCATCAGGAAAGGGCTAGGGGACACTCTTCCAAAGTGAGGTGGTAGGATTGATTTTCACCTTAGTCAGAGCTGCATCCCAACCTTCCTTAAACAGGGTGTTAGTCACCCCGAGTAGCTGTTGCACGTAATCTTCCCCAGCCTTGTCGAAATCCAACTTGAAGCTTGCATTTTTCTTCGCTAGGATCTCGACCTTTAGTTTTTGAACCTCCTTTTCAGCCTTTACAAGCTCCTCGTTTTTCTCAGTTAGCTCAGCTTTTAGTTGCTCAACTTGTTCTCCAGTCTTTGCCAACTCTTGGTTCCTTTAAGATAGCTCGGCCAATGTTAAAGCCAAAACTTCCTCACTTTTCTTTCGCTTAGCCTTCGCATCAATTGAAGTGTGCTTATTTGCCTGGGCTTTAACCTTCAAATTGCCATACTTCTGCTTAAACTGCTTCATCTCGGCAATCAGGGTAGCAAATCGGTTTATGGCCTCATACGCCTGAAGTAAAAAAAAAGTATAATAAAGTTAAAAAGTGGCAACGGAAGATCAAGAAAATCTAGCAATTGGAAGACATGCTCACCGCCAAGCTATAGTGAGCTGCTCCATGAAAACCTTGGTATCAATTGCCTGCATCATGAGCTCCTGATCCTTTGGTAGAATGGCACCTTCGACAAGCCGTATCGCGACTGCCAGGTCAATATTTCTAGGGTCGAGAATAGTCACGAGACAGGTCTTGACCTTCGACTGGATCACAATTTGTGCAACAAACCCAATCTCAGTATCAACTAGGCCCAATTTAGCCCTTTAGGATAGTAGGGCCCTTGGCGCAGCCCCCTCTACTAGCCTTTTCCCCATCGATTTAGCTGACGGTGCGCCTATTCCAATAGTGGCGATGGGCACTGGCGGTGGAAGTCTAATGATTTTTATTGTTGGCAATGGCAGTGGTGGTTGAGTAGTGTTGATGACTGGCATAGGGGCACGAGAGGCCCCAACTCTAATCTTAGACAGCTTCGTGTTTGCAAATTCTTGACCTTATCTTCTATGTCCGAACTTGACCAAATAACTTGGCGGTTACGACACACTGGCCGACGACTCAGGACAGTAGTTGAAGAAGATGAAGATGGAGATCTTGATGATGTAGAAGGACTTGAACTAGGCTCCTCCTCGCCCTCCGAAAGCAAAAACGGTTCTCAGTAGGAGGACGAGATGGATGTGGCTAGAGATCCCTTAGTAACTGTAGCTTGAGCCTCCTCTTTGGCAGCAACAGCAGTAATCATGACACAGATGGAATCGCTTATGTATGAGATCACGATAGCCTCGAGAATGTCTTTAATATCCCCAGCCTCCTTTTGTACCTTCAATAAAGCAACAACGCCGACATGAATCCCTTTAGTCGTAGTAAAGGACTTATAGTGAAATAGATATCGAAGAAGAATATGGGTAGCACGACTAACCCTTCGTTGCCAACCTTAGCCTTTGTAGCTCCAAACTTGCTTCAACAGTGCCAAATTGACCCCTTATCTTTGTACTCATTCCTTCACTTGGTGTGCTCACTTGAAAAACATAGCAGAAGAATAAGAGTTAGATCGGCAATGATGTGGAAAGCAAAAAAGATAGAGTGTGCTAAGTATGAACCTGGGTCACCAGGGACTCTAGGGTAACGCCTTATTGGCCTCTCAGCCTTGGGAATGCTCCCAAACTTCCATGTGCCCGTTATCTATACCATGACATCATCCACACCCTTCCTAGCATTAGGTAGGACTTGGAAAATCTCTCTAATTCGATGTACCGTCCTAAAGTAGTATTTCCTGTTCGAGTTGCTTACAAGGACGGGGGTATAACATAATGTCAATTCATGAATACCGATATTAACTCGTAGAATCCGATTAAGTTCTACTATACCTATAACTATCCTAAAGACGTTGGACGATAGTTGGGCTGGGTAGAACTTATAGTGGGCTAAAAACTAGAGGAGGAAGGGGTGTAGGGGGAACCTAACCTTGCCCTTAACTATTGCAATCAGAGGAAAGGGCAACCCCTTGTTCGATTCATACATGGTGAACTCATTCTCCTTGGCTAACTTAATGTCTACCTTAGGAGGAAACTGGTATCTTTCCTTAAAAACGGTAACAACCATGGGAATACTAAGCATTTTCCTAAGGTGAGCAACTATGACAAAAAGGGTGGGGCCAGAGGATCTTTGTAAAAGAAGAAGATAGAGCAAGGCTAAAAAGAATGGCTATCGTCCCGGAACAAAGTGGACATCAACTTTAAAGGGGTCAACCCATATAAGAAGGATCGTCGTCATTTCAGAACCCTAGGAACGGCTACATCATTACTCCCATAATAAGAGATTGCCTCAACATTTAATGTAAAGCTGTCCCTTCATTACTGAGCAATTCAGTAAGCGCCACGTAGCGCACGCACCTCAAAGAGCACTTGGTGACAGCCCACGATCATATCACAAAACCAGGTGCAACCTTTCCCCCTCGAGCTCGGTCAAACAGGGTGTAAAGGTTGGGGGCATATGTGGGCCAATAAGCTTGTGGCCCAGTAATTAAATGAACCAGGCCTGATCTAAAGAGGACCAGCCCAACAGTAAAAAGTAGGTCTATTGGGCAAGGGTCTCAAGCCAACCTAGAGTAGGACTCTTAAAAATAAGTTCAATCTACTCATAAACCAACCCAAGAGAGGTTTACTCCTAGACAGAGATAGAATACCACTCATAGAAGGAGTGGGGCCTTCGAATCCTATAAAGACACCATGCTACCAAGAAGTAAAGTACGTTCACTTGAGCTAGTACATAGTATATTTTATTTAAATCATTGAGATTAAGCTTGCTTAATTTAATCTTTGGAGTGCCATCGGCCTAAATAGGGTCGACACATTCTCATTATTTTTGTTCTTATAGATTGCTTAGAGCTCGTCAAGTTAGTTCGCGGAGTGGATTAGGCCTACCAAAAATCCCAACTACATATACTAAACTTGATCTTATATTAATGTGGTAAAAATAGTGTTAAAAGAAAGTTTCTTTAAGTTATGGAATGTTTAATGTCGGAGATAGAAACACTTGGAAAGAGTTCTGTAACCATAAGATCAAAGTTTTGTTAGGATGATCCTAAATAATTGTTGTGGAGATGGGACACCTATAAAATAAATAAAAAAACGCTACAACCACGGGTTTTATTTAACGGACTATCATCATGGATAGACACAAGTAAGTAAACTTTATATGTATTGGATAATGTAGACCCCATCACTTTGTGTCTATTCACAATGAAAATCGTGTGAAAAGAACTGATGACTCTAGCATTACTTATAAAAAAATATGGTTCATTTCATTTGCTTCCTATGATCTAGAACGGTTTTGAAGGGTTGGGGTGAGGTGGGGTGGAGTGGGGTGTCTGAACAGCAATTAGTGTAGAAAGTGAAAGGGAATTGTAGAGAGAGAAATAGAAACGAATTGGGATGCATGGGTCAAAGTAGAAAGAGAAATGAAATTGTCGAGAGAGAAAGAGAAATGGGTTGGGGTGCATGGGTCAGAGTAGAGAGAGAAAGGAAATTGTGGAGAGAGCATAGATATGAGGTTACAAGACAAAAGAATGGGTATGCATGCTTTGGAAGAGAGAAGAGAGGGTGAAAAGAGACATAAAGAAAGAGCAAAGACATGTGAATCTAATTTGCCTAAGAAAAAAAAAAAGGTGACACATGAGTGTCATAGGAACATTTTTCGTTAACTACATAAATGGAGCTTTACAGTGTCGCTTGACTGTAATTATAGAGGCGTTACTATAACAAATAAAAAAATGAGGCTTGAAGTGATTTTGGACAAAGTGTAGAGGTGTTAAATAGAATTAACCCAAACTATTTATTTATTTATTCTGTCCAATGACAGGGACTATGATACAGTTTGGTTCTTTTTTGAGCTAATTTTAAGGTTTTAAAATAAGAAAAAGATAGCATAAAGCAGAAAAACAAAAAAAGTGAAATACTAATCTCTACCCTTAAAGACAAAGGTGAAGTGTACATGAACATAATTTTTAAAACATTTCTTACAACTCAATAATGCTTGATTAGGCATGTTGGCAAGACCCAAATAAAAATGAAAAGGGGAAGCCAAGAGCAGTTCTAAATAAATTCGACTTCAGTTTAAGGTATAATAGATACAAACTGACAAATGATGAGCAAAGTTAAATTTTCTCACTTTCATTAGTGCGTTGTATTACATTAACTTAACAATGAAAAATTGGGGACTTAAAAATAGAAAAATTAGAAATTTGAGATTATGTTGAACACTCAAAGTTAAGTGTCAATATAATATTTTTTATTTCATTTTATTGTGTTTAATTCATTTTCGAAAGCTCTTTTCTATTTATAAAAACAAAAAAGACAAAAACATACAAAAATTTGTTTAGCAAACTATTCCTGAAAATTATTTTTTGAGAAAGTTTTCTCGATTTCTTAGAAAGAGTTTATTTTCTAAGTTCTGAAAAACTGTTTTATATACCAAAAAAAAACCATGACTCGAAAACAATGGTGTTTTAAAATTTTCATTATTTTTATTTTGAAAAACACGAAAAACAAAATTAAATTTTTTGAAAACAATTCCAAAAATAGCCATGACTAGTAATTCAACAAAGAATGGTTTGATAAAAATTCAATGGTTTTGTTATAAGTTCAACTCCCTATTCCTCGTGGTTTGGTTTCAACCCCACAGCTAAGGATGTGCGTGGGTTGGACTTGGTCTGGCTTATACAATAAACATAAATTTTTATCACAATAGAAAATAAGTCTCCATTCAGTTCTTGAGTTAGTTCAAGTCTCGAATCAGTTCGAGTCCAAAAAATATAAACCTAGTAATTGAATTGAATGGATCAAATTGACTTTTTTAAACTAATAATCGAACCAAACTTTTAGCATACTTGAAACAACCCGAACCATAGAACTAAATATCGGTCCGTAACGGTCGTAACAGTCGTTACGTAACCGTATCGGCAGGCAGCGATCCCGTTACAGGCCTTTTGTAGCGGCTAAAGGTAGATCACATCCGTACCGTCCGATATGCCTCCGTAGCGCTTCTATAACGGCCATTACGCCCCAATCCAGCACAGATCTGGTTGTTGTAGTCGTCTAACCATTCACGCTTCTGATCTTCGTCTCGGTGACCACCCTTTACACTTCGAATCTGATTTCTTCAGTTCTTGTTTGTTTGCTTTCTTTTGTTTAGATACAGAGAGAAAGAGTGCAGCCAAGCACCTTTTCAGTGGTAGAGACAATGTAGTGAGAGAAGATGGGGAGAAGAGGACTGAGGGATTTTAACTTGTCTCTTGTTTTCATTATATGTTTCTCTCTCCTCATTATGACTGTTTACTTTTCTTCTACTTTTCTCCTGTCATATGATAATTAATAAGGCTTCTTGTTCCACATAAATATAAATTCCTACATACATCGATTGGGCTTTTCTATGGACCCATTTTGCAATCTAATTTATTACCTTAGCTGTTAACTGTTTGTCTATGTAATTTTTTCAAGTGTGTTATGTTGTTGTTAGCTCTTTCATGATTATTTTTGTCATGCTTCTAATTTTATAATTTCTATCACCACAAGACTTGATAACAAATATGATAGAGCTAAATGTTATATTAGAATATGTTAAAATTGATTCAAAACTATTTAAAACAATTAGAATAGATTATTATGGAATAAAAGACCTATGTAATAATGATTTTATCGAAATCTGCTAATCTTAAAAAACATTCATGATGGCAGTGACCGCGTCCTGTTACGTAACCTCCGCGACGCCCGCGTCCATTACACCGCGACCGCGTCCGCGTCTCGATCCGCAATCGCAACATCTCGGTCGCGGACCGCAATTTAGTTCTATGACCCGAACCACAAATCCTATTTTTGCTGTTCATCTGTACACCCTTATGGGCCTTATCCACAGCTTACCTAAAAAAAGCTTTGGTCTCAAGTGAATCATGCAAACATGTTTGGATGCATGCCATAATAACATCCCTAAGTACTTACAACCAAACATCCCAAATTGACACTGAAATAATGAAAACAGGAGTTAGCAAATATTGACCAAAACAACATGAAATTATTACTATGAAATGATAAAGAACAAAGTAGATGAAAAGTGAAAGCCAAAGAAGTGATTACACCACGCACCACAAAATATATAGCTTCCACCCCCAACCAAAGAACAAACACCATGAAACGATTTAGCGAGAGAATCTTCACAAATCCAAACACTGCCCAACAACAACAGTAGATATTAGCAACACACAATGCGCCAATCCTCATCCTCCACGCCCCCACCATGCCACCCCAACGGCATCATCACTAAAGCTTTTCAGTAAATCAGGTCCGTTAGATTCAACTTTAACCGATCTTTCACCGCACCAGTGACCAGACAAAAAAATATCACGAATCCACATAATACCCCTCGTCTCACGTCACCACTCCGCGTTATATCCCCTTTACACTTTTGTCCCGTTTCGTCTTTTTAGACCCCTAATTATTGTTTGTTGGTTTTGGGTTTTGATCCAGTGCATCAGCTGTCTGAAAACAACGGTGCATGACGGAACAGATCGTAGGGTGCCCACAGGCTATCCAACGGGCACGGCTTTCTCGAGTCGAGTCTCAGCCATGGCTTGCCCTTCCCACTCCAATGCAGCAAACTCACCGGACCCGGGTGCAGATCTCTGCACAGCCCTTCAAGGTTGTCCCCGCCGAGGCCGTGTTGGTTCCATCTGTGCTCAACCCCTTCCACATTTCCGGCGAAAACCAGCAAAAATGGAGGCAACGAACCCAACTCATATATTCTGTATCTCTTCTGTATCCTCATCCAATTCTCAAGCCTCTGTGTGTATCGACCTTGTCTCCATTTCTCGAGATCGATGACCATTACTCCGGTGTTGAAGTAACATGGGTTGCGATTTGTGAAAACTGTGGAGAACAATGGGTTTGACCAGAACTTGGGGGTGAAGTAGGTGGTGAAATTGGCGTGGCAGTACTCGGGAGCGCCGAGGACGTGGGATTTGAGGTTGATGGTCCAGAGTTTTGCGATGTCGTCGACGACGATGAGGTCGGAATCGAAGTAGATGATGCGGTTGACGGTGGAGGGGAGGAGTTCGGCGAGGTAGATTCGGGCGTAGTTCAGGGGCTGGTCGAGGGCGCGGCGGATGGAAGAGGAGATCTTACCCTTGACGAGGTTGGTGTCGAAGTGGTAGAGGTGGAAGGAAAGGTAGGGGAAGGTGGTGAGGATGGTTCGGCGGAGCTCGGCGCGGAGGTGTGTGGCGAGAAAATGGAAGACAATGTTCTCCGGACAGGTGGCATGCTGGAGGACGGAGAAGACTCCGGCGACGGAGCCCCGGAGGTAAGTGGTGTCGAGGGTCATGGCTATGTGGATGATTGATGGGCCGTGCCGGTGTTGGGACGACGACGACGACCACGTTGTTCTGGGGCATTCCCTGCCGTTTCGAAATGCAGGGGCCTCCCGGAACTCCGGGAGGTCCCAGGCGGCTGCCACTGCCGAAAAATGTGCGGCCAACACAAAGAGAAGTGCGGTGGTTAGGAGGTGGAGCTTTGGTGGCATGGTGGTGGAATATTGTGTATTCTGGTCATGTGGATCGGTGGAGATAAGGAGATGAGTAGAGAGGAGAGGACCTCTCACTCTCATGAGTGGATTATGTAATCAGGGGTAGTTCTGGTATTTTATAGAATATATTTTTATGCATGCATATATATTGGTTTGAGTGGGGGCTATGGGATTGATGTGAGAAGAGAGAGAGAGAGAGAGAGAGAATAAAATGTTGAGCCGATGCCAGGCTGGAAACCCGCGTCTTTTGTCTGTGATTGCTTTTCAACTTAGCGGCAGAAATCCTGTGGTAGTGGTTTCACGGACAGAGCTATGGTGCCGTACATGTCCACCGTACAATTAGACGTAATCTCTCTACAATCGACGGTAAACATTGCCACCGATGGTAATCTTCGATTAGAATAATGGATAACTCAATCTGTTACATCAGGGCGTGTTAACACGTTCCAATATAATTATAGCGTGTAATTCACGCGGTCAAACGGTAAGTGTGTAAGGTACTTCTAAAAGTGGTAATGAATGATGGGATTGAGTAAGACGTAGAGCCGAAAAGATGGGATGGCGGATTTTTACCGTATCCCAATACGTATATAACTCGGAGGAGTGATGAATGGTAATTAATGTTACTCTATTCTAGGCGTTGATTACTTTATTCTAGTGGTTGATCACCGCCCCTTATTATGAAGGAAGCCGCTGCGAGTTTTCGAGCTATTAAATCTGCACTGTCTGATGCTCATTGAGATGTGTTTTGTGGCTTGGATCAGTTGTCCTCACATTAGTTGGTTCCTTATATCTAAATCACATTATAGTCTTTGCAATTTTGAAAAATAAAATTCGGCAGGAACTTTTTTTTTTTTTTTTTGTATTTCTAGAAATAAAAAAATTAAGACAAATATTTACGTAAATCCTTAATATCGTGTTTGGTACTTGGGGGAGGAAAGAAAAATAAAAGATAAAATAAAAGAAAAACATGCTTCCTTTCATGGTTTTATAAAGAAAAAAAAAAGAGTGTGATATAAAATTTTTCTTCAATTTTCTTTCTCTTGTCCCTCTTTTTTTCTTTTATTTTCTTTTTGAGGTAGAATCAAACAAGAAAAACCTTTCTTTCCCTTTCTTTCCCTCCCCAAATTCCATCCAAGCTAAGTCAAATGCTTCCTCTTTCAAGTTATTAAAATTGGGGTGTTACAAATAAAATTTTCAAAAATAAGTTTCGGAGTTTGCTTACAAAAGGTGACCTTAACGTAGACAGTTTTCAAAATTAATTTATTGAATGAAGTTACAGTAATCTACAGAAAATTGAATCGAGATCACAATAGCTCGGCCTATTTTTTGCTTCTAAGATGCTTCAACGTTATCAATTTCATCATCTATGTATTTAATAAGTTTCGCACTATAATACTTACATTTCACGGTAGTATTGAAAATCTCTCTCATGTTTTAGGTAGTGTTCTGATGAGATTTATTGTAGCGACTTGTAGTTTTGTTACTTGATTTCTAATTTTGGAACAAGGATCGCATCAAACAATTAATAGAACCTTTGGTGTCACCTACCCAATATTAACTTGGGACTTTTCTTGCATTAAAATGGGGATGGTACGTGAATAAATGTTGAGCTATTAGACAGAGACATGAAGACCTGTGGTTATTGCAATGCTGGCGCTGCCATGTAATGAGCTTGTTGTCCAGAATAGGGCTTCAATTGAAGAGTTTTGTCCTGAAGGGGGGTTAGTTCTGTAAAAAGATTTGGTCTTGCATGGTTGCAGTAGTTTTTTTTTTTTTTTTTCATGCATAGTGTTCAAATATTTGACTTACTGTTTTTTTGAGCTTATGTAGGATTACCGTCCACGTGGGTAGGGATAGAACCATCTTTACACTGTAAAGGGCTATGACTCTCTTACTTTGATAAAATTTTAGTTGGTCTTATAAATTCGGAGTATTTATGATAAAAAAGTGTATATTAACCCCCAAAATTTAAAATTTTTTATTTTGGCCCTTCAAATTTTAAAAATTTTACCTTAGTCCCCTCATCAAAATTTCTAGTTTCATTCTTGCACGCGAACCATGAGTACTAGGTGAGCTGTTATATATTTGGTTTTTGTTTTAAAGCATTTAATTATTATGTTTTTTTAGTGAAAACTAAGAAAGTTAAAATGCTTAAAAGGTGTAGCAGTGCATGTAAATTAGTCCGGAAAATCCTGACCGTATTTAAAAAAATGCAATTAGTCTACTTTAAGATTTATAGCTTTACTTTAAGCCTACAGGGGATGCCTTCTTGTTAGGGCACTGCTAACCATGGATGCCTCTATTCTATTGAATTCACTTGCATTTGGTTTTTTTCATTAAGGCATGTTGGAAACTTGTGGATGGAAAAGAGAAAAAAATAAAAATAATGTGAGAGTAAACTTGTAAAGAAAGTGGTTATCTTTTTATATTTAGTTTTTCAAATAAAAGAAAAGAAAAGTGGAAGGAGAATAATTTTTTCTTGTTTCAAGGACATAGAGAAAATGACAAAAAATAATAAGATAACTATTAAAAGAAAAAGACGAAAGAAATTGAATGAAAAGGGATAACAAAAATAACTTTTTTTCATTTTTTTAAAAAAATTTTTTCTCTCTTTTTCTTTCTTTTCCTCAAAGTACCAACCATGCTATAACTAAGAGCTTCTTTGGAACTTGGGAAAAGAAAAGGAATAGAAAATGAAAGAAATGTATTTTTTCTTTTATGCTTGGTTTTATAAAGAAAATGAAAGAAAAGTGGAGAGAGAGAGTGAATTTTTTTCCCCTCCTTTTTCCGTTCATTCCCCTTGTCTTTCCCTTCTTTTTCTCTTCTAGCTAATATCAAACAAGGAAAGATCAAAATTTTAAAATTTTCTCTTTCTTTCCCTTTCCTCTCTCATGTTCCAAATAGGTTGTAAGGCAAATGACACTGCTGCTTCACATATAATATTGTTATTCAAAACTAGCCTTAGTCGCGACTCACTCCACCTTCAATTTGTGTTTTTAGATCACAGTTCTTAATAAAACTTAATTCCTAAATGAGATTGGAGCAAGGATAATTTGGAGTTCTAAGAGCATTCAATAAATTTTTTCATTTCTTGAGGATGAGAAGTGGCAACGTTTGGAACTTGTAAAAGAGAAAGAGAAAAGAGATAAAGAAAAGAAAAATGAAGTGAGACAATAGTTTTAAGGAAATTGATTATTTTCCTCCGTTTGGCTTTGCAAAAAAAATCTTGTTTGAAATGAAAAGAACAAAAGAAAATGAATGAAAAGAGAGAGAAAAATAACTTTCTTCTACTTCTTTTTCTCTTCCTCCCAAACAGAAGAAAAAATAAAAATTATTATTTATTTTTTTTCTTTTCATTTTCTTTTCTCAAATTCCAAACAGGATATAACAAGCAAACCAGTGTCAGTCATGAGTTCAAAGTTCAAACCGAATGTTGGTCTTTGCCATTTTGGGCTATATGGCTATATGCATACAAACACGTGCAGTAGGTCTGGGCCGTCCCCAAGTGTACTCTAGCTGTTGCCAAACAAGCTTACAAAAATATTATAAAAAAATTACCTATAAAAATTATAAATGTTGAGGTTATAGATATTATATACAATAAAAATACATATTTGATTACAAAATTTTATGTACATAATATAACATTACAAATATCAAGTATTATTCAACGCTCAATTATTTAGCATAACATAAATATATTAGCCTTGTGTACTTTTTTTTATTAACAGTCTTTTCTATAAAAAAAAAAAACTATTTTGTCAACAAGAGTACTACTAAGTATAATTTTCCTTCTTTTTCTTTTTACATCTTTTCATTGAGAATTTTTTTTGAAAATATAACATGTTTCCAATTATGAACAATTAAATGAACTAGGCAAGCGTCGTGCCCTGTTTCTTTTGCTGGTATAGTAAAAATTAATTTTTTTAGTGCCCCGTTGTCAAGGGATTTTTTCTTTTGAATTGACAAAAATGCTTCAAAGCTAATTAGGGTAACGTGGTGAATTTAAAAAGGAGAAAATTAATCAATTTATAGATTATTGCCCTGATAATTATAATCCAATTGTTTTATTTTTTTCTTCTTTTTTCTTGTTCTTTCACACAACTTCTATAAGAAGCCTGTGAAGTCTGCACTTTAAGACACTCCCATTCCTATGTAATTGCCTTCATTAAATGAAAAATTATTGAGTTACTTTGTATTTTGGCAAAGACATGTTGACCTCTTTAAAAATAGAAGTCAAGTGGGACTCATTGCATTATGAAAAAAAGCGTAAACGGAAGAAGGCTCATTCCTCTCAAGCTCATGTGGGTATTGTGACTTATGAGCTCTATATTTTAGGTTTTACATGGTACATAAATAGAGATACCCGCAATACTGTTCGATTAAGCACTATATGATGATCTTACAATCAAATTTTTGCTATGAAAATTTAATCAGAGACGCCCTATGTCTCCATTAGCTCAATTTAATCCTATTTTATCAATGATTGCGGACCCATTTTAAAATATTGTTTTCTTTTGATTTTTATTAGTGGGACGGTTTCAGATAGAGGAATATACTCGTATGGTGTGTGACATTTCATTGCTTAGGTGGAGTAATCAATAGAAGAGTTCATGAGAAGAGACACGAGCTCAACCTCATAATAGACTTCCTCAAATGGTTAAATATCAATAGTGTGTTAAGAGTTCTGTTGCTGTTGTAGACTTAGCCCCTTGTAGGATAGCTTTGTTAAGTATTTAAAACTTAATCGATTAAGTAAAAATAAAATAAATTGGTTTGATAATTCAAAATAAGAAAGTTGAATATTTTAAGTATAGGCAAAAATATGAAAAAAAATATTAAGTAACTCCCCCTCACTTATTACTTTTTACTTAACACGTTCAGTTTTAATATTTTTTTTCAGATCTAATTTTGCCCTCGCCTCTCTTTTCTCTTATTTTATAGAACGAACATCAGAGAACTAGAGGATCGAAGTTCTTCCCAACGAAACTTTCCGTCATTTTCAGGTCCTCTCTCTCTCTCTCTCTCTCTCTCTGTATACGTGGGTTTTCTCAATTATTTTTTATGGTTTCGATTTTTTGTTTGAGATTGTACAATTATATTCGGAGAATTTACATTTTAGATGTATTTCTTGACGAATTCAACGATACAAATGTTTTTTACGACAATGCTCAACAACATGTTGATAATTTAAAAGCGAGAGGAAGATTAACCCAAACTGACCAGATTTTTATGCTCAACTTACGAGAGCAAATTGCAGTGTAATTAAATAATATGAACCACTAGTGAATATGAAATTTTTTACTATTTTAATATTTGACAAAATTTCAATTATCAACATAATTGTTGATTATGTTACTTTTTTTTTTGTGTATATTGTTATGATTTTAATTATGCATTTTTTTCATTTAATTAATTTGATTTTAGCATTACAATATCAATATATGAAGGACAAAGTTGGAAAATAAGTGAATTTAAGATTTTAGCTCTTTATACATATCAAACAGTTTATCTGATTCAGTGCTTAAAATTCAGTACATATCAAACAACTTATTAGCTTAAGAAATTCAACATTCAA
Organism: Euryodendron excelsum; assembly: GCA_033060915.1. Lineage (NCBI taxonomy): Eukaryota > Viridiplantae > Streptophyta > Magnoliopsida > Ericales > Pentaphylacaceae > Euryodendron > Euryodendron excelsum. Next base: position 9,229,203 of record CM065378.1, on the reverse strand, counting down.
TTTTCAGGACTTAATTTTCAGTTTTCAATTTTCAGCTATAACAAACAAGGCCTTAAATTGGAAGGGACAATGCAAAGGGTTGAGTACTTGGAAAATGTTTTCAACCATCTTGAATTTATGAACATTTATTAGACATTGCTTACTCCTACCTAGAGTTTTTACGCCGTTTAAAAACAAGCTGGCAAAATTCAGCGGTTGATTGTATAGAGTATTAACAACAAAAAGAAAAGCCTTCTAATTCTGTTCTTTGAAGTATTTTGAATTTTCCACATAAAATGTATGTATATATATATATATAGAACTAGGTTTGCCTAGTCATGATTTTTGATTACCAAATTCTTATAGCCAAACAATAGGACATGGCAGGGAAAAAAAATAATGTTAAACTGTTCTACAAAAATGGCCTGTAACCCATATATATATTCCTTCCCCTCATCTTCTTTATGCTTTTGAAAGGCATAACCATCTCTGACTTTCTGAAGAAGGTCTTTCATTTCCACATGGTGGAGCCTTGAATTATGGCTTAAATGGTGTGTAGGTGCGGTTTGGCCTTTCCTACTGCCTTCCACCCTTTTCCCAATAATCGTTTGACCATCAAAGTTTGCCATACGGACATAGAAATCAAAGCCTTCTTTGAATGCTTTGACTTAGATATCCTCCAATATGTCCACCAAGAAATTTTTATGCCCACTAGGCTAGGGTGTCTGGTCTTGTGAGGTCCAGAAGAGTTCGACTCTTATTAAGTATAAGAGTTGTCTCAATGAATTTATTTCTCGTGAATATTTATTTCGACGTGATTCTTTTTTTTTAAATTAAAAAAAAATTAATTGAGATGCGCACAAGTTAGTCCATATACTTTTGACTGCTAAACTAATAAAAAATAAAAAACTTTGTGTGCAAGGTGCCTCCTTCGTGCACAGTAACAAGTCATACCAAAAGCCGTAGGTAGTTATAGTCATTGGGTTTTGTAAGTGTTGGAAATAATGGTTACCTATTAAATTGTGTGTATAATAAGTGTTCTAACCAAATAAAGCAACTAGCAACTAAAAGATAACTAGAAGCAATTTTGAAAATAATAATACAAAACTTAAACAATATACCCAGTTGTTGTATTTAAAGCAGAAATCTTAAAGATGAACAGAAGATCGAAGAATTGAAAGTTAGATCAAGTTGAGTGTGTGACACTTTTTCCTTAAAGACAGATGCGCCTCTCACAGTCGGTACTCACGGAAAGATGAGTTAACACCCATGTATATTGGCTCAAAATTGGATAAACAATGAGTTAACACCCATGTTTTTCTAACAATAAATATAGTTGTGGGGCAAAAGCATACAACCCAGACAACGTGAGTTAAAATTGGGTTGCTTGGCAGCCCAAATTCAGCATTGAAGAGACTCCGGCCCAAGTCACCGATCTCATGCAGACCTTGACCCAAATTGTAAGTGGTGAGCCCAAACTGCTAACAGTCTCAGAGCATTAAATGCGGAGTTGACCTACATTAAATGCGCCAGCGGCTCTCCACGTGACGTTGACTTGAACATCCGATCAGTCAGATTCTTCAGCGATAGTAAGGTAGGCCCTGCATGCGGTCAGACGGCGCCGAATGATGATGCCTACCCAACAGGCCATGATGACTTGCTGGTAGGCTAAGGGCGAAACACTCCATCAATCACACTATAAATACCCAAATCATCAAGAGCCAGGTATGATCAATCAACTCCAAGCATACACAACTTCTATTTATTCTACTCTTGATTAAGCTTGTTAACTTAATTTTCGGAATGTGATCGGCGCAACAAGGATCGACTCATTTTAACTTGTCTTTCTTACAGTGAATTTAAACTCATCGATGTGGGTTTGAGTGATCGATCCGATCTTCCTAAAAAATTCCACTTACAATAGTGGTATAAAATTAGTCTCGAGAGTTATTACACGAGACTTCGAGTTAATTAAGAGTCAAGAATAGCTTCTGCATTTATAAATGCACAAGTTATTTCTTTGACTTTATGGGCCTCAAAGTGTAACTATGTAGTCCCATTATATACATGTATATGTATATGTGTTCATTTATGATTTCAATGAGATGCTCCAATCTTATTCAAGTTGTCAAAACCTCATTGTTCTGCTGAATTTTTTGGGTTCAAAAGTAGCTTTTCCATGACACTAATGGTAGGACAAAGTTTTCTTTTTCCTTTATCACTTTAAGCATGAGTAGAGTAGCACTCAATGGCCAATACTAGTGGTTCGATTGAGACTCACAATAATTGTTATCCTTTCAGTGAGTTTGAGACTCTCACAAGCCACAAAAGTTTATAATAATTACAGAACAAGAAAAACCTATCAGCTGAGCTATTTGTTGCTTGGATTCACCTGGGCAAAGCTCAGGCCTCTTGTTGAAACAAAAGTTCCCTGATATACCCAAAAATCCAAGGGCACAAGGGTACACGTGCCCGACCTATAAAACTAGACCTATCAAATAAAATGTCCAACACTTGTCTGATATGTCTATTTTTGATAACATGTGATCCGGATCCAAGAGTTAATTGTTCTCACTTCAAGCAAAACCTTGTTGCACCGATAATTAAGGGAGGTTTAACGATCCATTGGCTTGATTAAGAGGATTAAAAAGGAGTGCTCTGTTTATTTATGTGCATTGAAGATTGCTAAATCCACAACCATTATGAGCATATGGCTGCATACTGGCTATGAATTTTAGCCATAACGTGATGAATTTAGTAATCTTCTACAAAAAAAATAAATAAAAATAAAACTTGAATATCCCACCTAAGTATTTTTTTAGTGTCAATAGGACAAATATTTAGTGGTATCAATTACTATCACTTTGATTTGAGCTTTATAAGGATGCGGTTCATCTATGAGAAAATAAAATATCAAAATTGAAGTAATTGAACGTCTTAAATCAAGGGTACTATTTTTATTTGTGATAGTTTTCAATTACAAAAATTTTGTTAGGGGTTTTCTTTATAATTTTTATGAAAAATAGCATTTTCCAAACTAATAAACTACAAACAAATATAACAGAATATGGTTGAAAGAACACTGAAAAGCATGCAGATCACAACCAGTATATTTTCATTTGTAGTAGTTTGGAGTGGAAATGTCAGTGCCAGAGAAACTTTTAAATAACAAATTAATTATTAATGTGTTCTCTTTGTGCGGTATAATTCTGTGTCAGACATTATAATAGTAGAGAAATGAGAGGACCAAAAAAACAAAAAAAAAAAAAAGAAAGACCCTTTTATTATTGAAGAAAACATTGCTAAAAAACAAACCATAACAGACGTGTGCATGTCACGGGTGAGAACTTAGTTCAACCTGCTACGTACCACCATGACCAGCAGGACAAGGACAGGATGCTCTTTTTATTTTTATTTAATACTATATAGAGCTCGAATGATTGCTTAAACATGGTTTAATCAGTTTAATTAATCATTGTACAAGTGGCTTAGCATGCGGAGAGGTTGGAAGGTTGAACAGTATTTGGACCACTTTCACACTGGTTGCTTTAAATTATTTGCAATTGCAGTAAACACAGGGAGCTGTAATTTTCCACAGCCTTTGCGGGAATCGTAACCTCTCCATTCCCATCTATTTTGAAGGGAAATCTCCATTTCATTTACAGCTTGTTTGGAATGGGAGGAAGGAAAAGAAAATAAAGATAAAATAAAATTTTTTTTCTCTGTTTGATTTTGTAAAAATTGAAAAGATTGTGAAAGAAAAGAAGAAAGAGAAAGAGAGAGTGATTTGAAAGTTTTCATCCCTTCTTCGGCTCCTTTCCCTTTCCTTTCAATATCAAACAACGGAATGAAAAAGAAAGGAAAATTTCTCCCTTCTCTTTCCTCCTTCCCCTCCTCCAAGTTCCAAACAAGCTATTATGGAAAGAGGTAATGCTATATAAATAAAAAAATTTATACAAAATTTTTTACCAAAATGATATGATTAAATAAAAACTATTCACTTAAAAATATAACACCCATTATAATAGTTTTTATTTATAAAAATGCTATTACTATAACATTCTAATGGATTTTCTATATAAATTTTTTTTAAAAAATAACGTTTTCCTATGAAAACCCAATTGTCAACAAATTCGTGAGAGAAAAAGCTGTAAAAGAGTACGTAAAGGTTGTGTGAACAATAACAATTTTGTATATATATAGGAAATTTGGCAACGCCTTAGGACCATGTTATAAGAGATTTTTGGCTTGTAAATTCTTTAGTTGGAGCTTGAATATAATCTGCACAATTTCGTGTATATATATATATATATAGAAAATTTAGCAATCCCTTGAAACCATGTTATAAGAGATTTTTGGCTTGTAAATTCTTTAGTTCGAGCTTAAATATAATTTATATATGAGTAGACTGGAAAGAGAATTAGTTCATATGTGAAGGCATCATATGCTTGGACCGTCTTGTTTCGGGAATTCTGTAAATGATATTATACAAAAATCTTGTTAAAATGTGCCCAATAGGATAACATAGTATTATTCAACGGTCTTGTTATCACACATGTTAAACATATATTGTTTGATTATGTAAAATATTAGACTTGTACTTAATACAAAATTTTAACTCTATGTCACTCTATTTATGCATGTTTGAACCTATGTCTTAAAGACAAATATTAATATTTAGTGAAAAAGCCTCTTACGATTTTAATATTTTACCATGAAAACATGATAAAATAATACTTAGAATCACGAACGCTACCTATGTATATGTAGATGTTTTTGACTTTATAGCGAACCATTGTTAATTAGGTCATACGGTAACCGGGGATTGGTGGCCCCGCCACGTCTGGAGGAAAAGAACTTCTCCCCGTATAAGTGACTCGTACACAAGGATTTCGTTTCTAGTCTAGAAACAAAACATTTTAATGATGACGAAACAACTCTGTCTCGTTACAAATGTCCCCTAGTTTCCTTTCATTTTCATTCTCAGCGCCACCTCTCTTCTCTTTTGGACCCCATGCATTACCGCTGGACACTTCCCTCTCTCTCGCTCTCCTTGGATTCTCTCCTGTCTCTGGCTGTTTGTGGAACTCGTGAAATGAAAAAGACAATGAAGCTAGTGAGAAATTAGAAGGGAAGATCATTGTCTTCTGCTTAGTTCTGTGAAGAACATTAAAGAAAAATAAAAGATTTCCTTATTTGATATTCAATGGGAATAAGGAAGAAAATTGTAATGTAATTATTAAAAAAAGTGAAAATAAATGAAAGGAAAGTCAAAAGAATTTTTTTTTAGGTTCACACTCTTAAGAGTTAAATGAGCCAAAAGGGAAATGGAAACTTAGTAGATACAGTTCAGAAAAATAGAGGAACATGATCAAGCCAATTAAGAGGTTTTTATGTTTTAGTTTGTTAATCAAATTCTTATCGTCTTGTCATGAAAAAAAGTGAGTTGATACTATATTTGTATACTCAAATGAGGTGATTCTTTTTTTATTTCTTTATATTTTTCAAAGTTGGCAAACAATTTGGATACTCTCTAGTTTCTAAATCTTGAGTTTATGGAAATATCAAATTTTGTTTGGGTCTCATCTAAATCTTTTTTCATATTGGTAAATATTTTAATAATTTACGCATATTTTTCATGGCTAATTTTGCCACAAAGGAATTCATCCCTATCAAAATCATTATAACATTAAATGCCGGTTAATTGACAGGGAAAGCATTCCTAACTTTTGCAGAGGCAATATTTTTGTGAATGGACAAATCAGTCATTTCCTAAGGTTCCTAAAATATCTCATAAGAACACACTTTTGCCTATTCACCATAATTTGCCCATAAAAAAACGAATGCTATCACAACAGAACGCCTAATATCAAATTTAGGTCTCTCATCTCACTCCCATGAGTTATTATTCTTACAATTCATAAAATTTATTTATTTAGAATAACAATTAACGTTACACGAGTTTAAGCGAATTATTAATTAAAAGTTTGAATATCTTTAGCAAGAAAAAAAGAAAACAACTAATTGATCGTGCAAAAAAATATAAACTATAAACTAATTTTAAAAAATTATATTTTTAAATAATTTTTAAAAAAATATATTAAATATAAATTATTTTTTTTATTATCATCTAAATATAATTTTAAAAAATAAATTACTAAATAAAATAAGGTCGAAACACCCCTATAACCTTGCCATAGCCATTCCACCGGAATGTAAGCTCGTGACCCATATAAAGTGCTATTCTTCTAGACTTAGAGCCCACGAAATAGTAAATACTATGTATGGTAAGTCATCGATTCAGAACACAAAATATTCAGTAGGACCCTTCCCCAACGCCCCCAAACGAAGCGCCAGTCTAGCATCCAATTAGCTCAGCCTGTCCTCATCAGTTCGTTTCTCTCTCCCTCCCCGCTAATCTTGCATTCGTGCCCCTCTCTCTCTCTCTCTCTAAGCTTTTCTACTCGTTTCAGTCATCTCTTTCCTCCTTAAGTCCAAACAAATTAGAAACACCACCAACAAAACATGTCTCCTCCGCTGTTCCTCCTCCTCCCCCTCCTTTCTCTCCCCCTCCTCCTCCTCTTCCCGTCCCCTTCTCTCTCCTCCCACCCCTTCAGTAAGCCCCCCACCACTTTCCACTTTCTCTCTCTACATCTAACTGTATGTAATTGTGTGTACATATGTATATATCTCTTCCTAACTAACTTTTTAACTGTTTTCTTACCCTCCTCACAGACATTGCCTACCATATAGACTGCGGCGGACAGACGAACTCGACCGACAAGTTTAACACGCCTTGGCTAGCTGACCGGTTCTACACCGCCGGCTCGATCGGGCTGGTATCTGAGCCGCTCCGGTTCCAGAGTCTGCAAGAGAAGACTCTCCGGTTCTTCCCAATTTCCGCCGGCAAGAAGAACTGCTACATCGTCCCGGTTCCGGATGGTCGGTATTACGTCCGGACGTTCACCGTTTACGATAATTTCGACGGCAAGTCGCACACCCCGAGCTTCGACTTGTCAGTGGAGGGAACCCTAGTCTTCAGCTGGCGGTCGCCTTGGACGGAGGAGATCGGCCGCTCCGGCGCGTATTCCGACCTCTTCGCATTCGTCTCCGACGGCGAGGCCGACGTGTGCTTCTACAGCATTGCCACCGATTCGCCGGTCATCGCCTCCCTCGAGCTCATCCAGATCGATCCGGCGTCGTATGATTCATCTTCAATTGGTAACAATTCGATTTTGGTCAACTACGGCCGGTTGACTTGCGGCTCGGACCAGTGGGGGCCAGGTTTCAGCAACGACACTGATGTCTTCGGACGATCGTGGCAGTCCGATGCCGAATTTCGGTCTCCGAACTCTGCCGGCGTCAAGGCCGTGTCAGCGATGAAGAATGTGGTCAACACGGATCAGAGTCCGAACTATTTCCCGGTGAAATTGTACCAAACGGCGCTGACGGTGATCGGGACTGGCTCGCTGGACTATGAATTGCCGGTGGATGCGAAGCTGGACTACTTGGTGTGGTTTCATTTTGCGGAACTTGATGTGAGTGTGACCAAACCGGGGCAGAGAGTGTTTGATGTGGTGATAAATGACAAGAATGTGAGTAGGGTTGATATATTCAAGCAGGTTGGGAGCTTCGCTGCGTACAGTTGGTATTATACAGTGAAGAACTTGAGTAGTATTATTTTGACTGTGAAGCTTGTCCCTGTTGTTGGTGCACCCATAATTTGTGGGCTCGAGAATTATGCCATTGTTCCGGCTGATCTCTGCACTGTTCCTGATCAAGGTATATGCACAAACACATGCGTATATTTACATGAATATAAGGAGTATTTACTTTTATGAAATTAGAATTTTGCTCTGGGTATTATAATGGGAATAGAAAATAATACTCACTTATGCATTTGCTTTTGTTTTTTGGACCTGTTTGGTTATTGAGAAAATGTAGGAAAACAAGAGAATGAAATTCTTAAAATTTGTGTTATCTAACATCAGAAAAGATAAAACTAGAAAAAAGTTCTTCTTAACTGAGCCTAATAAAAGTATTGGTTTTGCTGGGACGAATGTTTTCATAGAAAACCTAGCTTTAGCTATAGAAAACAGGGACTCAGCAATTTTGTTGTATTTTCTTTCCTATCAATGATCTTAATGCTTAACAAGGAACAGCAAGATAACACAAATATTAGCATAGTATGTGTTTCTTTCATTTGTGATGGGTGGTAATTGGGTCTGTTTTGCAGTGGTCGCTATGAGAGCTTTGAAAGAGTCACTTCGTGTTCCAGATAGAATGGGTTGGAATGGAGACCCTTGTGCTCCTACTAATTGGGATGCTTGGGAAGGTGTTACTTGCCATCCGAATAAGGATGAAACTGCCCTTGTGGTCTCTCAAATGTAAGCATTGCCTTGTCCTTTATTATGTATGTGTTCATTAGGTACCAGCTGAGCAAATATACAGTTGATTTTGACCTATAAAGGCAACTTGTGTGGAAACTATAGCAGCATTTGGGAGTTGATAGTTTCTTTACTAAGCTATTTTGCTTTGGAGAACCATGGTAAACTAGACTGGGAACTCTAGAAATGGTATATAGTTTTTGAACAGATGAAAAATGGACATTAACCCGTGTTGTTCCCTGTTAATTTGAATACATTACTTTGGTATAACGTGCATTTTGGCATGTCTACGCATTGTCAGACCATCCTGAACTTTATTATGCAGGAGAGATTTTAGATGGTACTTGGCATGAATATGTGGAACCTAGATGAATTGGAATTCTGGAATAACTATAGCTTTGAAGTGAAATGTCAGCGTCATTAACCTTTCATCATCATCTTTTCCTTTTGGTTGCTCTCACCCGGGGGTGGACTATTTGGGCTGGGTGGACATAGCTGTACAATTGGGTGGACATAGCTGTACAATTAATGCAAGACTTACTTGCCATCAGCCACCCCATTAACCTTTATTATTCGGGGTTACTAGATCTATTTGGTGGACCAATGACCTGCTGATATTAATTTGGGACCATATTTCGGTGTTTATCTTTCCTATACAAACATAAAGTCTCCATCACAGAGAAAGCTGTTTTGCAGATGCACAGTGTTGGCTTCTCAAGTGAGGGGGTGGGGATTCAAATGTCTGCTGCTGCTCCAAATTGGATTTTTGCTTCATAATACCTCATTATTGCCTGTTGCTACTTTTCTTTCCCATATTTTGACAAGAAGTTAGGAGCCCATTTGGCATCATTTCCATTGTTCTCGTTTTCATTTTTGGTTTTCAATTCCTGTATTTTTGGAAATAAAATATTAGGAAGTTTGAATACACGATCATTTTCATGTATTTGACTTTTTAATGTCTTGTAAAACAGTTTTAAACTTTTTCTTGAAAATAGATCATTTTCAAGAAATTTTATCCAAAATAGTTCTCAGTAGCGGTTCTACCAAACACATGCTCTGTATTGGCCTTCTTTTTTTTTTTCTTTTGAAAACAAAAAACAAAACTTTAAAACAATGCCAAAAGGCTAAGCTTCCACCTGGGATGTTAGGACTGGGGATTGAAATGGCTGAAATATTTCCGTTTTCAAAGAGACCTAAACGAAACACCAATAGAATAACGAAACTCTATTCTTTCTATTAAAACATACTAGAACATAGAAAAATGCATCAAAACATAGCTATATACCAAGAATTTAAAACTTTTCATAAATATTGTATGATTTTTATTGAGAAAAATACAAAAGATTGTATTTTACTGTACTAATATTTTATTACTTTTGAAATGTTTCTGAAACATTCCAAAACATTTTCGAAATGTTTTCGAAATGTTTCCATTTCTGAGCCAAATGAAACGACCTATTGAAACGAAATTTTGATTCTTGGATTGGAGATTGTTGAAATGCTTTGGGTCTTCTTGATGGTGATCTTACTTTGACATGTAGAAACAAAATTGACATTTGTTGCAAATTCATTCTCTTTCCAGAATAGTTTTACTGGTCTTCTTGTTATTTAAAGATTAAAAAATGCGTTGGTAACTCTGGCATATTTTTGGCCTTCACAAGCACAATGTGGTCTCTGTGATCTCATAATTTCCAAATGATAAAACTCTCTCTTATGGCTTTTGGAGATTTAAATACATTGGACACAAGTTTCACTCAGAGACGTTACTGAAGAATTTGTACATATTATTGTCAGTATTATTCAGATTTTTCCTTTGATTTACGTTTTACGAGCTTTAGGGGGAGACCAGACCCATTATTTGTTTCTTTTTTTCCACAGAGATCTTGGGAGTCAAGGCTTGAAAGGGTATATTAGTGACCAGATTGGTCTTTTGTCAAACTTGGTAAGCTTGTAAGTACCATCTATCAACTTGTTATGCTTTTGATAATATTTAAAAATAAATTTGCTATGAAGTAACACTCAGCTTCTGCATATTAGGAGAGAAAATCTTTTGTGTTTTGATATTATGTCCATATCGATGGAGCCAGGAGTCTAGCAAAATATGAGTGTTTTTGTGCAAGGAGCCTGTATGACTTCTTGTACACCTATCTATGTTTTATGGGACTTGGTACTTTAAGGTGCTGGGTCAGTTTCTTATCTTGTGGGTGGTTAATTGGCACCCCCAATTTAGTGTTATGACATGATTTCATAATTTGGTGACCACTCCTTGCCTGCACTTGCTTCGTGATGTTTTCAAATGAACATGTTTGTACTAGCAAACTGTTTTCAAATGAACATGTTGTGTCTTATATACTTTATTGGTTATACTAGTCAAGTGAGAGAAAGCCTTATTTCATCTTTTCGGAATAAGCTAAATAACATTTCTCCATTTTACTTTATCCAGAGCCACTTGTATTGTTACATCATGTGTCTCCATGGCAGTGTGTCTTCGAAAATGCTCGCCAATCTTACTTTTGGCTTCATCCTGTTCTTCCAGTGCATTCAACTGAAATTATATCACTCCCTTGGATGATGTCATTGGTTCTAGTAGCACAGAACCTAATAGTCTTATTGGGTTTTCTTTCACTTTGCCCTTAGTCAATGCTACCTCTAACTTCTATCCTTGTTGCTTCTCAATCTCATCATTCTAATTTGAACTACTCTCGTTTTGGTAGCATGTTTCTGTGCACAACATTCTGTTCAGAAATCATGGCCTGCCTCCAGTTCCATACTTCTCTGTAATTTTGGTTACAATCGTATCTTTCAATCCCTCTTCTGTGGCGATGATAATGCTAAAACCCTTTGGTATTACCTGATTATTAGTGTTCACTTGTCCCTTGTTTGCTTGAAGTTATATTGAACTTCCATTGATTTCTTCTTCTAGTTCTTCTAAGTTCTAATACTAAATGCTTTTATTCTAAAGCATTTGCCACTCTATTGTGTAACCCAAATAGACATGGCTCAGTGAAAAGCCTTTGTCTAGCCACTAATTAGTAGAAATTCAGTTGCCCTGTGCTTATCATGTATTGTTCACACTATTCCTTCATAACTTATCACTTGATTCTCGTTTTCATTTCTAGATGCAACTGCATGCTCAACATGAGGCCTTATTAGTGAGTTTCACTCTAAATAACAAAAGAACATATGGAGTTTCCACTGTTTTCTCTCAAAATGTTCCCCTAAAATCTGCATGAACTTACACATGTGTGAGAGAGAGAGAGAGAGAGAGACCTATAAATGAAGCCAAATTCATTTTCTGATACTCGTTTTTGTCTTTTCTTTATTTAATTATTCTCTTGCCCTAAGATTCTAGACCAACTTGTGAGTTTGATACTGCAAGGACAAGTCCAACTCTGGATACGATTTGGACACGCAACACTGTAATTTTCAAAAAGTAAAGACACAACGGGCAGGGACAACCTTTTTGTTACAAATATATTGATATTTCATTATATGAAAATAATAAGAAATCATTTTTCATATAATATATGTTGGAAAGGAAGCGTGAATAGAAAGTTCTAATATCTATTTTGAAAAACTTTATTCCCGAACAAATTGGAAGTTTTAGCTTTTTGGGTTCCTAAATTCTAAAAGCGTGAAGGAGGAATTTGAATGTAACCATTGGCTCCCAAGTTATTTTCTTCGAACTTTGATTGTATGTCATGTGTGTTTAAGCAATGAATGCGTGTTTCCCAAGTGTCCAAGGCATGTTCAGTTCTAAAAACATTAATAAATAATAGGACATATTGGACGTGTGTTCAACACATGTCAGGATGTGGCCAAGTAGCCTCAGTGTCTGGCACTGAAACGACACCTTAAGAAATGTCTGTGTGTCTTAGGTATTAAATGGTTTTCTTATGAATCTGTGTTTTAATCGTATTTTTAATTTTTGTTGTTCTGTGATCTTGTTGAGCAGCTTTGTTAACCAATTTATCTAATTATTTTATGAGATATATTGTGTACCCACACTCTTTCTTCATTATTGGCAAGACTGCATAGTGTCACTGTCATGTAATGGTTTCTTTTGCCTGGGAGCTAGTATGTGGTTTCTTAACACATATTCCATGCAGAGATTAGTATCAGGCTCTCCCTTACGAGGGGACCATAGATGTGGATGATCATATTATAAGGGCAGTGCTGGAATTCAAAAATAGGATCTTCCAGCTCCAATTCCATGTGACCAGTTAATTGAAAAAGCTTAAGCTGATGGAAAAAAAGTATAACATGTATTTATTTCATCACCATGGGCAAAATAGATTATCTACAGTTGGGGAATGCAGAGGCTTTACTCCACTCCTCACTTCTGTGGTTAGTCAAAGATTTATGTACGTTTTGCTAGGCATGGAGCTTGGGGGATGTCTCATGAAACAGTTTATCTCGCTAACAGGCACTTGAAAAAAAACTGTTTCAACTTCAGTAACTATCTTTATACCACAGTTATGTTGAAGTGTTGCAAAGGAATTCAACAATGCATTATAAGCTGTAATGTATTGAGTCTAGCTGTCTTGGCATTGGTGATGTACAGTAAATAATGGAAAATAAATGCCTACTCTTCTTGGTTTGATTAAGAGACAAATAATGTGGAATTCCTCCGTGGGAAACAAAAAGCGGAAAAAGAAACAAAGAAAAACAGATCCAGAGTGTTTTTTCTCTCTGTGCTTTCTTAGTCTCAGTGGCATGCAGAAGGATACGTTTTGGATGTGAATTCTCATTTCTTACAATTGGACTCAAAGTCGCACTAGTTCAACCTTGTCTTGAACTTGTGATCCCTTCGTTAGACAATTGTTTGTCCCTCATATAGGCCTTTTGTGGCACCCCCTTGGTGCCTTTCTTAATACACTGTTACTTATCAAAAAATTAAATAATAAAATTAATGGATTTTGAAGAATAAAAAATGTGAAAAAATGAATATGATCTCTAAATTGAATGAAAAACGAATCTGAGGTACTGTTTGGATTTCAACATTGACTCAATCAGAAGCTCTGTTTTGCTTTGCATGCTCACCAAACAATAATTGATAGATAATCGCAGTTAGTGGTTGCTTCTCACATTTCTTTCTGGAGTTTCATAATATCTTCCTTTTTGATAACATCCATGTGATATTTTTATTCATTTGTATTTTCTCTCTAAATGGTCTTATTAATTAGTTTCTTTGATTTGCAGCAATGTTTCTTCGTTTTTTTGTATCAAAATTTTATCATGCTCCTTTGCTTCTCTGGATGTTAAAATTTTGCATTTATGGATCGGGTTAACCATTTGGAAACATTCTTTTCAACTGCAGGAACTTAAGTTCTAATTCATTGGGAGGTTCTCTACCCTCAGGCCTGGGTCAAAATTCCCTTATAAAGCTGTAAGATTACAAACCATCAATTCATTAGGGTCGCAGTGTTCCTTACTCTATATGACAGTCTTTTAGTGTCCTCTTATAACTTACCTTGCATCGTTTGTTCTCTAGAACATCACTGAGTTGAGCATGTATGTTACCTCACTGAAGTATCTACTTTGGAATTTCAGCTGCCATGTGGATGCATTTTGAGGATTTCCTTCCATTAGTTGATTGATAAATGTCTACTCTAGAATCTATTATCTCTTCACATGTGCAATTGCACCTTTGGTATACATTTTTCCTTGTAGTCACTTAGCTTAACTAGCATATTTATATTCTTGGACATCTCATCTAATTTGTTAAATCAGCTGTAGTATCCACTATCAATTTGAAACCCTTTTGTTATGTTTTCTGTCTTTTTCATTATGAGTCTGGCTACTACTTTTTTCATATTTTCTTGGTCTTCTAAATGTGCTGTTTTAATCTAATATTATACCAAGCCGTTAGATTCATGTTTTCACATTTTTCTGTTGTCATTACTTATATTTTCACATTGTTTGATGCAGTGATTTGTCAAACAATCGGTTTACTGGATCCATACCAGAGAGTCTTACTTCTTCACATTTGCAGCTTGTGTAAGTTCTATACTTCTTCCACTGGTGTAGTTATAATTTTTAAACAATTAATCAAAGGTACCATTACATTGTCTGTAGTAATTTGCTTTGGATTAGCATGAATTTTTTTTTTCCCCCCAACAAAATTTGAACTATTATATGCTAGAAAGATAAAGGCTAGAAGCAGAAAATGAGAAGATGACTTCATCCAATTGATCTTGAGCTTAAATGATAACCATGACTATTATATATGCTGCTAATCATATTAATTAAGCATTAAATGTCGTGAGAGTCCCATTTTGATCATTGTCAGTAATATACATTAACCTATATTTCAGTCTGCTGAATGAAAACTCACTGGAAGGACGAGTACCAGAAGAACTTTATTCAATTGGTGTGCACGGTGGAGCTATTGAGTATGTAGTATTTTAACAGCTTGATTTACTTATTTTTCGTTTAGTTTGCTTTTTATAAGATTATGTAGGATTTATGGTATCTTGAAATTTATTACATATAGTATGCTCTATGTTCGTCTAATATTTGTTCCAATTGGTAATTACATATAAGCTACTTTAGGTGTTGTTATATGAGTGTGCTACTTATCATATTGGATTGTCTTGGTTTTACAGAGAATCAGTCTGTCATCTTGATAGAGGTAGAGGTATAAACAAATGCTTTCGTAGATTTGATTGTCGTTTACAATTATAGCTTCCACACCTATTAATTTTAGGGCAAATTACACTGACCTCCTTGAGGTTTATTGAAAACCAAGACAGCTCTCCTCACGTTTTGGAAATTACATTGCCCTCCTTGCTTTTAAAGTTTTGTAACATATTCCCCCATGCTGTTAGACAGTCGTTAGGGGCCCGTTTAGTAATGGTCCCGTTTTTGATTTTTTGGTTTTGTTTTTCCAAATCGTGTTTGGTTGCGTGGTTTGTCGTGTTGGTTCCAGGAAACAATACTCAAAATTTCCGAATTTTGGAGAACAAAAAAAAGATGTTTTTGTAGGTCTTGGTTTCAATTTGTGAGACACTTTTCCTTTATTGTTCAGTTACAATACATCAATCTCTCTCACTACACATCCCACCCATTCAAGTCTTCTTCCACAGACCACTTCCGCTCTCCAACGACCTCTCCTCTGCTCTCCAATGACACATTTGCTTGTTGATTCATGCTCTAGTGACACGTCCGTCCTTTGCTAACCGGCAACACCTTGTCTCCAACGACAACTCCGCTCGCCGACACACTCTCCGACGACACCTTTGTGCACCAACACACTCTCCGACAACGACGACGCCTTTGCTCACCGACGGACTCTTCGACACATCTCTCCTCTTCTCACCGGAACCCTCTCCTCCCAAGTCGCAACGGTGGCTGCTCGGTCCACTTTGTTTTGTTCATGGGTTTTTGGGTTTGCAGATCTGGGATTGTTTTTGTGTATTTGCATGTGGGTTTGTTGATTTCATTGTTTTTTTCCTTTCTTTTATGTGGGTTTGCTACTATTGAGTTCGTTGTAGTTGACGATCTACTATTGAGATTATTTTAAAAAATACTCTACACAAACGCATTTTGTGTATTTGAAACCGTTCCCAAAACCTGTTTCTAAAAGCGTGTTTCCTAGACTAATTTTTTGAAACCATTGCCAAACGGAACCTAAAAGTCCTAACAGTTTCTACTGATGTCACCTAACATATTTATGCAATGACCAAATGTCCTTAACTAGAGTGCAAAGTCTAAAATATCCTTGCAATTAACAAATTAAATTACTAAACTACCCACCACAACTAATTGACACTTGGCCACCACTAGCGTACATCTATTCACTCCCTCTCCTTTTTTCTCTTTGTGCTACATCGTCTCCTTCTACCGAAAAAAAGTTTAGTAGTTAGGTAGTACTGAGTACTCGATGGTCATCCCTATTAAATTGTGGCACGTGGTGTGAATACATTAGCAAACCTGAGTTTGTGAAGTAGTGGAGAGGCTTTTAAGAAAAAATACCATATGATAAAATCTGATAGGATGTTTTTCTAAAGGTCTCTTCACTATTCCATAAACTCAGCTGATATATTCACACATCACGTGTTACAATTTGATAGGAATTTCCACTGAGTACTTAGTACTACCCCACGACTGGACTATTTCCCCTCCCTTTCCCCCTTTGCTACGCCGCGTCCTCTCCAATCAATGACCACCTCCACCTCCTCCCTCCTTCCATCACTCACTGTCCTTCCCAGCATTCCTTTCCACATCAGCCTAACCTCCTCTGAAGTGCTGCCATCCACCACCCCTCTCTCGCTCTCTCACCCCCACCTCTATTCCCACCATCACCAACCTACAACCCCAACATCACCCTTCAGTGCCATACCTAGCCCTCCATACCACTTCTCTATCTGGTCCCACCTCAAACAGCCACCGCCATCGCTACCCACAACCCTCACTCCCGGGAGCAACCCCTCACTGACCACCATGATCACCACCCACCAATTCAGAAAACCCCACTTTGATTAACCTTAAAACATTTTTGTTTTGCTAATACAATTTTTGTGAGCCCTAATTTCAAGAATTTGGACCAAAACCCAAGAAGGGTTCGTTGAACAGAGCATTACCCATTGAATGGGTGGCCAGCAGCAGTGGTGGATGGGGCGGTAGTGTTGGAGGTTGACTGGGTTGGGTCAAATTTCTGCAATAACCCCAAGTATATGCATGGTGTATATGTATAGGGAGTCATGGTGTATATGTATAGGGAGTGATGGAATGATCTGTTTAATTTGGTTTTTGAAACTTCAGAGGCAAATCAAAAGCCAGAGCCTTCAAAGCTGATTTACGTGATTGATTCTCGGTAAAAAGCCCTTACTGATTTATGTGATTTGTTGTACCCGAATCAAAGCTATTTACCATGTCAAACCTAGATTTCACAAGCTGATTCATGTGATCGATTATTTCACCTAAAATAGTTTCGTTTACGTGTTGTGTGGGTTTGATCTAGGTGCCACAATTTGATCAAACAAATATTACAAGCTGACTTAGGTGATGCTGTTTTGAGTGGGGGAATAGAGAAGTACAGTGGGGTGGAAGGCTTTGCAATTGAATGATTTCTCAAGTCTTGATGGGGATACAGGTGTTCGAGAAACGACAATAGTGGGGGTGATGGTGGAGGCTTTGTGTCATTTCTGGTAGGGGTATTGTAGACTTATTTGAAGACCCAGTGCATACATTATGTCCTCATTGCCGTTAGCTTTGTTATAAGACAAACTCTAACAAGGGAGGGCAGTGTAATTTCCAGAATGTGAGGAGAGCTGTCTTGGTTTTCAATAAACCTCAAGGGAGGTCAGGGATATTTTCCCTTTATTTTATTCTTGTAGCTTATTATGAGGGGCATATTTATAATTCCAGCCGTGCATTTTTCTCGTCCTTCCTCCTATTCCTCAATATTTAGTTAAAAAAATAGTGTGCTTATATTATCTTTGTAATGCATATTTATTGAATTCATTAATAATTTGAATTTTCGTTGCATGTGATTTGGAAGTCTTTATACACGTAACCATCTATATGAACCAGATAATAACTACAATTGAACCAAATATAAAATTGAACCAAATAATTACATTTAAACTAAATATTGAGGACATAATGCTTGATTTGTTACTCGTTATTAGTACTTGATTGTCTCCGTCATCTAAAATCCTGGCTCTGCAGCTGCTCATTGCCGCTCTCCTTGAATATCATATTAAATAGGTGAAAGTGAATCATCCCACTCGCAATTATTCAAAAACTATATAAGGAGTATATTAATAATTTGATATGCTAGCTAGATAAAGTGAGAGGTGGTGTGGATATATATACATATTTATGTGTAGGTTGGGTAATATGAGCACATGTGCATGTTTGCATGCACACATAGACAGGCTTTATTGACTCTTTAATTTTGCCCCAATCATCTTCCTTTTTTTTTTTTTTTTAATCTCTTGTCCTTCCTCCCATTCCTCTTTCTTCTTTATGCACTCTTGATTCTTCTTAGGTTCCTCTTTTATGTGTTGAAGTTTCATTTGATTCAAATTTTGAAGTGGTTTTAATTCACATATTTCAGCAGTTGTAAAAAATGGCTCACAAGTATGCAAAACGCAGATACGAAGATGAAGTGTTTTCCTCGGAATTTTGACCACACGTGGCTAGTTTTGATAGTGAATCCATTCCTTTGCAAGATTTAGATCAAAATGGTTACTTTTCTTTTCAAATTTTGTCTTCCCTGCCATTTGGGTACTAGTACAAAGAAGTAGAACATTGGACAATGTGGGACCATTATGCAAAATGTTGGTTGTGGAACATTATAAGGTATAATCTAGAAAGCACGGACACTTCTAAGAGGGTGGTGCTGTACCCTTGCTGGATACACATACTCAGACACGCTGGGACGTATTGGACATGCCAATTGGTGTGTCCTGAATATTTATTTATTTATTTATTTTTTGATGGACATGGCAACAACATATATCTATCACTTAGACACATATGAAACGCATTGCAAGTTTAAATTGTGTACTTGTTTTCATGATGTTTTATGTTGAATAAGGATTAAATTATGGATTTAATGTGTTTTTCATGTTGAATTAATATTATGTTTATTTTATTTTATTTTATATCTTTGATAATTTGTGAATGTTATATTCATGTATATAGCAAATAAAATGTATAGGAAACATTTTTTTTTCTGTGTCCACACCCCATGTTTGTTTTCTCATTTTTTAAAAATTGCTGTGTCACGTGTCTGTACCCGTACCCCTACCCGTACCCGTACCCCTGTCATTGTCCATGCTTCTTAGGGAAGAATCATATGGGCTGTGACTATGAGCACAAAAAGATGATTAGAATGCTAGTGCCAGTGGTAAAAAACACATCAGATGATCGTTTATTTTTAATTTCAATAAAATATAACACTCCTAGTTTTGTAGAATGACCAAAATATCCATGAATATGAAACTTCTATTTTCCTGAATTCAAGGAGACCAAAACCATAAAGGTTTAGTCCTAAACTACCTAATCTTTTATCACGTGGCAATTATGATTAGATCTACCAGGCTACCAGTTTGCTTCCTGGTTTTCCCCTTCCGTTCCTCTTGAGTGAAAACTTTGAGGGGCACATCCATCACTACCCTTTTCCCTTCCTGTCTTAATCCCTGGACTTAGGCATCCTAGCATGATACTACTTTTGGAGAAGAGGTTCTTGACCTTCTTATCGTTTCCATATCTACCCTTTCCAGTTCTCTTCGTGGGTGATGCTTCCCTCCACTAAACCTGCAAGCTTTGTCTCTCTATTGTTATATATTGCTTAACAACCAAGGTTGCCAATGCTTCCCTCCAGCATGAATATGGTGTTATACCTTTTGTATTGTACTATGTTCTGTTTTCTTTATGGTTAAATCACATTTTTTTTGTGCATCAGTGTCCATGGCTATTCAAATGTACTTGAAAATGTAATTTTTTCAAGTTGTGCTGTAAGCAATGTCAGAGCTTATCTTGTCAATTAAATATCTGTGTCTTTGAGCAGAAAATTTCTTTAAAATCAATTACCGCAAATGATGAAAGACTTGTAAAAATGTTGCTTGAAAGTCACACTTACAGAGGTCACTTCTACATCTGAACAAAACCGTAAGTCCTAACTACTTGGGATGGGATTCAATTGCACCAATTCTTCTTGGTGAGCTCTTTCTGAGGCTGTTTTATCTTGAGTTTGATTTGGACAGATCAAATTGAAGATTTGTAATCTCAGAAACTGTTGTTGTTCCATGTATAAAGAGCTGAAAATGACATACAATCTACAACTGTGATCAGCATCAGGTGTTCGTAATATTTTTGAAGTTTGATTGCACTAGTTACAGACTTACAGTAATGTGATCAATGTGAATAAATTTAGTATTATGTTATTAACTACCAGCTAAATTGCTGTTTCTTATCGATATCTTCTGGATCACTTTTCATAAATCTTTTCCACTTATCTGATGAGATTTCGACATTTCTTTCAGTCTCTCTGGTAATAAAGGCTTGTGTGGTGTACCTTCTTTGCCAGACTGTCCTCTATTCTGGGGAAGTGATGGCTTATCCACTGGTGGCAAAATTGCAGTAGGCATATCTTCTCTGGTTATGTTTTGCATTCTTTTGTTGGTGATATACATATGCTGCATTAGGAGGGGGCATAACGATTATGACTTTGGTCTCCCTCAAGAATTGATGGGTAAGTATGTTGTTAAAAATTAACCTACCTGTTTACAATTTTCTTGTTCTATTTTATTTGCTGTATCTGTTTGAAGGCATAATGTTTTTCTATTGCATGATTGCCCGACCATCTGCTGCATTTAGTTCTTTTGTTAGGATAAAAAAACTCATGTTCAGTATTGGTTGACACAACTTATCTAACTTCATATACTTGTATGAAGGTTGTGTGGGCTGAGTAAAAGAAATCTGCCTAAAGAATCTGAAACATGAAATTATTTGGATTGACCTACAGGCTGAAGAAATATATCTGGAAATCTGTTTTTCTTCTAAAGGACAGAAACTGCACCTTTTGTTTTTTTTGACTGCTCATTGTGCTATAGGACACTCAATTCTTGCATAAATTTTCTCTTTTCAGTTGGCATTTAAAATTAACATTTGGGAATGGTGAGCTGGCAGTGACAGTTCCTATACCTTCACGCCTTTCTCCTGTTTAAGATGCCATCTCTCCCAAACTTTAGTTTGTTTCCATTCTGTTGCTTCTTAAAAGTGTGGTCTTCTTCATGCTTTTGATGACTCAAAAGATGCAGACCTGATGCCCTTGCTGCATTAATCACTCCAAAGACATGCACTAAATAACCGCTAGTGTACAGCAATGATGTAGTAGTAATTACTTGGTGAAGTTCGAGGTTGATCCACTAGGAAAGAGGGTTAGCGCATATAGAAAAACTCACCTTGGTTCAGAAGTCCCAGAGAAACACTCCAATAAAACAAAAAGAAAATAGTTTTGAAGAGGTTGATTTATCTAATCTAAACTATGAAAACAGTTTGAAACTAATAAAAGACAGTCTTGAGATCAATTATTCCAATCAGTTGTTTCACTTGGAATTCCGATTGAGGTTTCTGATAACTCAAATTGTTGACTACATCATGAGTATTTAATTTGGAAGATTTAGTGATAAAAGTAGTTATTCTTTAACAATCAAACCTAGAATAAATCAGGTTTAGAATCATAGATGCATACCATCTACTTGTGAAGTAAATATACCGAATTAAGGTTTGTGCATAAATATTATCAAACATAATCAAATATCTAAGTTTTCGTAAATATCTAGAGTTTAATCCCAAAGAATTAAAAAGAAGAAGGTAAAAACATTGAATTCTTATACCTCCATTGTTCGTCCGAGATCTTCAATCAATCGTCATAATTGAAAGCTATAATAGATACGCAAAGATATATATAAATTGATTGAACGACTGAGAATATGATTGCAAGGATTGAAAAATTATTGAAAGTTGTTAAATCTTATTACAAGAATTAAAAACTATGAAAACTTTGTAATGTTCTACTCTTAAAGCTCTCAAAGGAACCTTAAAACTCGTAAAAACTAACTACTTAAAAAGAACTCCCTAAACAATGTACAATCCCAGCTTTTATAGACAAAGAAAAATAGAAAAACGTGCGAAGCGTTCAAACGCTTTGGGCCCGTTTGAATGCCCATTCTAACGGGCTTCGGATGGACTTCTGACTCCTTTTTGTGCTATCTGAATCTCTCGAATGGGCTTCAGATATGATTTTGACGAGCTTTCGTTTGATGCACCATTCGAACAAATTGACGTACTGTTCGAACGCTCTCTTCTATCGTTCGAACGAGCGTTCAAACGACCACCTTGATTGTTTGAACGGTTGTTGACTTTTTCGCCCGAGTTTGTCCTTTTTAGCATGGGACTCCTGTTTTGAGTAAAATAAGTTTTTAGTACGAATTAAGATTAAAACTAAACAATTAATCCTAATATAGGTCTAACAAAGAACTAATTAAGGCATATAGATTGCACTTTTAGAGTACAATCACGCCCCTCAACTAGCTTTTTGCTAGTCCCTAGCAAAATACTAAAAATAAAGGATAATCTTCACTTTCGTAGTCATTTAGCATATGCACCAAGTTTTTAAACTCTTAAATTACTCCTAGTGGACGAGTGGTGTCTTGTGAAGATTTTCAATGATGGTACCCACAAACATTTATTTATGTCATGTGAAAAATCATAGAAATACTTGAAGCATACATAACTTGCTTAAGATAATTCTCAATTCACCATAAATTGTGATTCATACAAGTGTAAGGCATAGAGTATTTAAGAAAGAATTACATAAGAGTGTACTGATAATGACATATAACTCGAATGCCTCAAATTTATTCTATTATATCCTTTATGCTTTGATCCAAATACTTACCAGGCATACACTCACAAAAACATGGCACATATGGGTCTCTCTTTATAAGAATAAATATACATGAAACACAAGGTAGAACAATCCAATAACAAAAACTGCAATGATGCAAGTGTATCAACTTGACATAGCTTTATGAAAGAATATTCACAGTTAAAGCGTTAACAACATGTAATGATCTATACTCAAAAGAATTTTCAACTTATTTATATTCTAGATAAGCTATGGCCATGTGAAAGAAGAGTCATGGATAGAGAGAAAAAGAGATAAAACACTCAAAACATGCATGTACACTATATGTGATGATCAATAAGCAAACACTTTCAATTTCTCAACTTTTTACACGCTACTTTTTCTTCTTCTCCTTCCACTTCAGTTTTTTTTTTCCTTTTTTATTTTTATCTTAAATACAAACTTCCTTTTTCCGCCTTCTCTCCACAAATATATATATTTTTCTTTTTCTTTTTCTTTTTTATTCAACCCCAAACAACTTTTCGTAAGCTCTCATTAGCAATGATATCAAATTCTCTTTCATGGGGAAATATTTCGACAATGATATGTTTTTTCAAAGATTGTATACGTATGAAGATCAAGAGAAAGAAACTAGGCATGAATAGCTAAAATGAAACAAGATGGCTTAGCATAATATCCGAAATGCATCGAGTTTGAAATTCAAGGAAGTATAAGTGTCACTAATTTTTAACTATTACCCAACATATGAATCAAAACCAAGTATAATGAAGCCATTGAAAGAGTGGAAGATCAATATGATTATCCTTGAGTAAATGTATATCTCCTCTGAAAGAAAATAAATTGGCTCTAAAGCTCATAAGGTAAAATCTTCACCCTTTAAAGATATGCATGTATAAAAAATCAATAGAAGATGTCATATAGCATGATAATGCACAATGATGTAATTTTTCTCTTATAATGATTTTATAACGAAAACTTGCAATGCATCATAAAAGAAGGTAAATTAACAATTAAGCTCAAGTTTAGTGAACTGCATCACTCCAATCATTTCCAAATCTAAAATTACATTGACATGAATATATATATGGTTCGTAAAAAATAATTCTCAACGCATCCAATAATCACTAATCAAAAAATATATGAAAAAGTGTGTCAAAGGTACAAACCGCAATACCCGAACCATATATAACAAGATATATAATAAATTTTTTTTATTAGAAATCAAAACAAAAGAAAGAACAAAAACACACAAATTACTACTAATTCCCTCCCCCCCTCCCCGTCGAAGAACTCAAGTGACAGAAAGATAAGTAATATAATGCAACACCTGAAACTGATCCATAAAACATGACAAGATTTGATGTATATAACAAGATATATAATAAATTTTTTTTATTAGAGACCAAAACAAAAGAAAAGCAAAAACATGCAAGTGATGGAAAGATAGTCAATATAATGCAACACCTGAAACTGATCCATAAAACATGACAAGATTTGATGTATATAACAAGATATATAATAATTTTTTTTTATTATAGACCAAAACAAAAGAAAAGCAAAAACATGCAAGTGATGGAAAGATAGTCAATATAATGCAACACCTGAAACTGATCCATAAAACATGACAAGGTTTGATGTATATAACAAGATATATAATAAATTTTTTTTTATTAGACCAAAACAATAGAAAAACAAAAAAGATAGTCAATATAATGCAACACCTAAAACTGATCTATAAAACATGACTAGGTTTGATGTATATAACAAGATATGCAATAAATTTTTTTTATTAGAGACCAAAACAAAAAAAAAATAAAAAATAAAAAAAACAAACAAATTACCACTAATTCCCCCCCCCCCCCCCCCCCCCCCCCCCCCCCCCCCCCCCCCCCCCCCCCCCCCCCCAAAAAAAAAAAAAAAAACTAGGAAAAAACTCTATAAAATGAAAAACCTTTGAAAAAAAAAAAAAAATACTAACTACTACTACTACCAAAATTTGAGAGGAGATTACTCAATACCACATAGGAAAAATTTACTATCATCTCATACATCCACTCTTGAAACTTGTAAAGAGTTCAAGCAAGCATAAGAATAAACAATTCTAGCATCTTCGTTGAACTCAAGAATGTAATCATAAAGCACACAAGAATCAAAAGGATGATAGAATGTAGAGAAAGTAAATTGATAGAGCACAAAAGTGCCAAATAAGCTCATGTCATGAACTCCTTTAGTGTTCCCTATTTGTTTATCAACATTAAAAACATTTAAAAGAGGAATTGTATCCACAACAAATAGGTCACTATCTGTAAAATTCTCTATTTTGTCTCATTTTTCCTCACTCTCTTCTTAACTACTCGCTCTTGAGTTCTTCTTTCTCACCCTCCTTTTTTTCTTCCTCCCTTGGGAAGAATGATTGCCTCTTCTTTAACCTCATCCTCAACTGTATCCACCCTAGGAACTCCTTCCCTTAGTTCAGACACTGTGAGACGGATGGTTTCTTCTATAATTGTCTCAATCCTAGGGTTGGTGATGAATTGGTCTTGGTCATTATGGTGAGGTGGATTTAAGCTAGTCTCAACCTCTTGTTTGTGATATTCAAGGTTGGGTTGTGGTCGGGCCGAAAACTTATCATGCTCTTAAACACCTCAGAGTTGTTTTAAAAGAGCTATATCTCTTTGTATTTCACTAGCGGCCCTCTCCCATCGCTCTAGATCATTGACATGTTGTTCTATAGCTCTCTCTCGTTGTTCAAGTTTCATCGAACTCAGAGTCCACCCTTATTGGATATTGCATATATAGGGGAAGTGTGTCCTCTTGGCTTTCTACATAAGGTTGATAGGGTGATGGAGCCATGTAAGGTGAAGGGGGTGGTGGTGCATAGTGAGGTGAAGGAGGCGGTGGTGCTTCATAGTATTGTGGTGGTGGTTCATAGTATTGGGATGGAACTTGACAGCGTCATCCCAGATTGTAGGGAGGTGAATAAGGATTGCTGGAATTAGTAACATTTATGTAGTCTCTAAGTGATATATTAGGGGTTGCAGGCGCATCCCTCATACCATGCATGCTCGTATAATTCTCCATAAATACTCCTAATTTGACATCCAAATCTCCATGTAACAAATCACCAATGTGACAATTTCAAAACAACCTATCCTCCAATTCTTCACAAATTATACCACCAATTAGGAAATAACACTACTCCAATCCAAATTAAAAAAATGAAAAAAAGTAATAATAAAGAAAAAAAATAATTGCTAAAAAATAAAAGATAGAACGAAGTTATTTAAGCGAGCTATTGAGTCTCCTTGTAATCGTAGAAAGATGGTGAAGTGCTTCTGTCAGAATTAAATATCCAAGGTTCATCCTCAAACGCCAATTGCCAATGCTTCCATTGCAACGGCTCCAAATACCGATCGCTCTAAAAACGTGAGATAAATAACTACCGGTGTACAGCCGCGATGTAGTAATAATTAATCATGCATGTCTTTAAATTTATTTGTTTGTTCTCTTCATTCTTATATTGTGGTTTGGTCCCTTGAACCCTATGATCTAGTTTCCTATATATATCCTTTTGGTCAAAGCATTTTGTTCCCCGAACTCCCCTTTCTACTCCCTCTTTTTATGTGTTATGGCCATCCAAAGCTTGCAAAAAGTTGAAGCCTTTGTGCAGCCACTCACAAGAGTTTGACTCTTCAAATGTTAAAGTGGCCTAGTTCATTCCTCATATGCATTTTTCTATGTGAGGGGGCACTACAATCCGTGGATCACTTTCTTTTCAGAGTTCTTTGTTAGTTGCGGTATTTATATTTCTCTGGCTTGGTGCACCATAATTTTTATCTTCCAAAGGACATGTTTTAGCCAAGTGCTTCTGAGTTCTTTTTCTTGGTTTCCCTTGGTTGTCATGAAAGTGCTTTTTATGGTTTTAAAATGATGGAAGTTGGTAGGATTTTTAGAGACATAAGTAAGACCACAAAAGTAATCATGGACGGAAGTTTCAGTACAGTTTCTTGTTGAGCTTCCCTCTCAGAATTTTATACAGGGGTTCTTCTTTGTTTCATTTTTTTTTCCCGGTTTCTTTGATGGGTACAAATATAATTTTTCCATAAATGACGCCATAGGGGAGGCTCCCATGTACACTAGATGTATAAAATAGCAACTCCTGTACACTCTTTACTCCGAATTATCCACATAATTCATAGGACTTTCTAAAGAAGGATCTAACATTCCTTTAACTCAAGAAACTAAAGTTAAAACATGCTATTCTTCTTGAGAGTAAGGAGATTCCTTTAGTAGTTTGAACACGTCGTTTGAACACATGCCGGTTCCTTTTTCTTCAAATACAAATAGGAGATCCATCCCAAGTTTGCCTTCTCTGCTTGCTCAAAGGATATCCTCCTCAACTATGAATTAGTTCAGCCAGTCTTAGGGAACACCTGAGGCACCGTGAATGGCGCCAAAATCATAGACAATATATCCCTCAGAACTTCATAATAAATAAGGAGATGATACTTAAAAAGAAGAAGAAAAAAAAGAATAAGAAGATGACTTGCAAGACTCTCCTGCCTCCTTTCGTTGGTTTTGCAGAAATGCAATCTTGTTTCTTTGACTAGTCCTCTGTATACTTCAACTTACATTCTAGATTTTGATGGTTGTCCTATAGAATGCTGGCTACTTGGGTATCGGGGGCAATCATGAAAGATCAGAGGGCTTGCATTGGTTTTCCTTTTCAAAAGCTTGTGGAGAGCTGTTGCTAATAGATATGAGATTGATACTTTCCTTGTTGGATGTAAGAAGCTAAATATGAAAGCTAGATTTATTTTTCCTTTCTTTTTTAATCTCTGTCTCTGTAACTTGTTGATAAAGATGCATTGAACTAAACCAAGGAGTGAGGTGAGTAGAATAACATCAATACGTTGAAGGAAGCAGTAAATTCTTGTAAAAATTGTGGTTCTGCTTTCTTGGATTCATTAATTGGCTGATGATTTACCTATAATTTGATAAATAAGTTGCTTGGTAAATATTGTTACAACAGAGAACTCGTTTGACAATACCACTAACTAGGGGAATTACATTTGTTGTGAAGTTCTTTCACTGATCTTATTCTGGTTGGGTGTGAACCTGGAACTTTCCAATATTCATACCCTACATAAAGGTAGCGGTTGAGGCTCCCTTTGAATGCAAACTTTTTTTGGGTATTTTTTTAGACACCTTTTTGCCCATAAACAACGTAACTAAACTTGTTTTGAAGTTGGAGGCTCCCTTTTTTTTTGCCTTATCTTGTGGTATTTTTCTGGGCCATTTTCCACTCAACAAAATATGTAATCTGTTGCTTTGCTTATTTTTTCCTTTTGAGCTCGCTTTGTAGTACTTGCCTTGCATCTCTAGTACAATGTATATATATATTTTCTGCTAACAAGAAGTCCAGCCTCTTTTAGAAAAGTACCATAAAAGGATGGTGTTACAATGACAAGGGCAAGGTCCAAGATGATGTGGCATGGCCTTAAGAGTATCTTGACGAAACTGAACCCATTTGGCTTACCCCAACTAATTGTGGAAATGGCTTTGTTGGGTTGAGACATATGGTAGGTTACTTACTAGGGATAAAAGAAAGGGAGAGATTTCTAGGTTTACCTTTAAGGTGGTACAATAGCATGTTGTTTCAGGCCTTCCCAGACCCATTGGTGATGCAAACTTATCTAAACTGCGACCCCTACCACATGGGAAGGTGCAGTATTCATCATATTTATTGATCCTCATCCTCTGATTCTGTTTTGTATGCATTTTCAAGTGTGCCTTACAATAAACCAATGCAATGACTCATTCTAAACTTCAGTGCACCTTTATTTCTCTGTTGTGAATGATAATAGGATGGATTCTATCGCTAAGAGAAATATAAGAAAAACTTTGTGTCAGGAGCTCTTTGCCATCATTGTGCTTGATGATATTTTCCTTGTATAATCAAACATTAAATGTGCAGGCATCAATTTATAGGATTCCTCTCTGCTATTCATAAGAGTTGTTTGATTGAATTTACAATTCAGACTTTTAGTGTTTTTGGTTAAATCTAAGTTTGTTCATTTATATTTCATATGTGAGGTTTTTGGGTATTATGCTTAAATTTTATTTTGACACAATCACTTTTAACTTGCATAGTGTTAATGTTTCTGTTTTCAGCACTTGCTGCAAAGAGAAACAGGTACCATAGACAGAAATCGTTGATGGATCTTGAAATGGAGAGCCAACATGCCAAAGGCTTCATACCAAATTTGAACTCAAATTAAGGAGTCTTCTTGTAAAGGAGAATACTAATTTTAATCAAGTTCCACGCCAAAGAGGGAATTGAGAGGGGAACTCAAATTTGTTGGTACAAATTACAAGCTATGTCAAGTGAGTTACAGCACCACTGCTTCAAAAAAGAGGCAACTTAGGGCTTTTGGCTTTTTTCCCTACAATTTGTATGAAATGGGGCTTGAAAAACCACATTGAGTTTGTAGGATGAATTGTATCTAATTCATGAATAACACTGAACAAAAGCATATTACCCCCCCCCCCCCCCAAAAAAAAACAAACCCCAACCCCCCCCCCCCCCCCCCCCCCCCCCCCCCCCCCCCCCCCCCCCCCCCCAATGTATCATACCCAATTTTCGGCATTTGACAGAATATAACATATGATTTCAAATTTCAGTGCATAGATGCTTATCTCAATGCCTTACATTGACTGGTTGAGCTTGGAATTAATCATCATCTGTAGAATGTATATTTGAAGTTTTTTCTATAAAAAATATCATAATATACCCTTAATGGCTTGTGATATGTTAAGCAAAACATTTTGCTACCCAGAATTGCTGCAGGAATACTACTGTTACTTTTGTTCCGAGTCATTTTCACAGTGGTGATGGGTAATCATGCTTGGGTGCAAGCGGCTTAACCCGTTCTGCAAAACGAACTTCGCCCTCCAAAAAGAATTTCTTGGTAACTATGATTCATATCTGGGCAATTTTTAGGTCCAATTTGAAGATTGGTGATCTTGGATTGGAAATTTGTCCATAGAAAATAGTATTGTAAATCATGTTTCCGAGCATTGAAACTGGGTTGAATAATATATTTTATTTTCTCTTGAGGTTGTTCTTAGATTAAGGATTTGGTGATGGAAAAGAAAAAGAAAAAAGAAAAAAAAGGTGAGAGAAAAGATAATAATTTTTGTTTTTCATTCTCTTTCTCTTTTTCTTTTGCTTTTCTCTTGATAAATTCAGGTTTTAAACACAGCATAAATTGAATCCAGCAAAATTTATTGGAGTGTGTTAAGCATAATAGTAACAGTAGGTTTGTTTGGGGGATACTGGGGAGGTATTGATTGCCAAGCCTCTCATATTCCTCTTTTGGTGCAAGCTGAGGCTGGTATTAGTTATCTACATGGTCTGGATTGTCCTCCTCCAATCCAATTATCGGATTTAGTATGGCCCTATCTTGTTCAACTGTAATCAAACACCGTATAAGCCATTTCATTCAGAAATTTTATCCCACTGTATATGTAATTCCGTCCATTATTCCATGGTCCCTCAAACAAGCATAAGATACTGATGCTCCTTTTGACTTGACAAGTAAATTTCGATTCAGATTCAATTATGCTGTATGACACGATCTGATTCCAATTACAGGGACTCTTGCCTCTTTAATTTTGCTTTAAGTCTCTCCTACGACACCACATTAAAGAACCTGTATTCTTATTTCTTCCCCATTTGATGGGCTAAAGTGTCAAGAACTTCAAAGCTAGCAGGAACTTGTCTTCTCCTTTCTCTTTACACCATGGTTATTCTATATTGACCAGTTCTCATCATTGAAAACATTCTATGGATCGAACGGCTACAATCTCTCCTTACCTTGAATACCCATCAACCAGCTCACGTGCTTGTCTCATTTTCCATGCACCTTCCGACCAAACCAATTTGTCAACTTGGAGAGAGAGAGAGAGAGAGAGACCACAGTTCCACCGAATTAGACTAACCTAACTACTGTATGGGTTTGTATTAATATTATTTAAGCCATACTAACAACTTGGATGGAGTTGGAAAATAAAACCCAATTGTTGACTGTTCTTTAATGGGAAGCGTACAGAGATTTTTGAGAAACAACGACTTCCTCAGGCATTAATAAATATTATTTTGCTGTTCTATTGAGTGATAATATTTCCACTTCCCAAGCTGGAATTCTGATTGTAGCTTTTGACTATTATAAGTTAAAATGTTTTAGTGTGACTCAGTCTGCATGTGTTGCTTACTTATGAAGGGAGATAGTAGAGCCACGTAGTCCTTGAAATTACCACTGAATATTAGTCATGTAAACTAACATCTTCATCACATGGTTGCTGCATATATATATATATATATATGTATTTATTTATTTATTTCTGAGTACAAAAGAGATACAACATTGTTTATACTGGGGGAGGGAAAAGGGGTGCCTTTGGTTCCAACTCCAAACCATGAGCTAGTTGAACAAGTAGCTTGCTCGGCTAGCTCTCCCCGGTCCATAAAAGGGCAAAACTCGAGGCTATATTTTTAATAACCAGTTACGGTAGCTAGCATCTTCAATCGTTTTCTTGATTTCTTCGTTCGACCAATTGACTTACAGAGAATTGATAATCCTAAATTATATCTAACCTTTGTTTAATAATAATATGATCAATGCCATGCAACTTGTTGTCCTTTATTTTCTATATTTCTAAATCACATGCCCCAAGTGACTAAAGTTCCAAGTTTTCCAACATGCAGACAAAACCATGACAGCGTTTAACTTTCAAAACCAATGAATGGTGTAAACGCGTAATAGGAGGAAGTCCCATTGTGTTGGCCAATAAGGAATTGTAAATTGGCATTTTCTCGACTTTGATTGACCTCGATATACGTAACAAGTCTCCTCCTACAAGCCATGATCTTCATCTCCTAATTCATACACACACACACACATATATATATACACACATAAAGTGAGAAATAATTGGTTTGTTTTTCTTTGCAAGTTGGAGTAGTAATAATGGTGCAGATAGAGATTGACTAGTAAAAGGAAGATAAAAGCTTATCTGCAACAGAAGAAAACAATGCTATTGAAAGCCAATTACAACACACCCAAGTGGCCTTAGAAACCAACTTGACATTGTTAGCCTTGCGTTTGTGCGTGCCATGTCGGCAACGTAGCCCCCGAGTATATACTACTCTACTCATGATTTTTCTGTTAATATATATGTGTGATATTATTATTTTGTCCATGGGACCCAAATTTGTAAGTAACAATCTATAATAATTTTGGTTTCATCATGTGATGGAATGACATTAGCATACCTTTGGTTGTGTGCTTTGCATGAGAAAAAATATTTGTTTGGACCCCATAATTTTCTAACAATTTTAACAACACTTTCTCTAATATGTACTCTCTCTCTCTCTCTCTCTCTCTCTCTCCATAAGCAACCCTTTTTTATGTGTTTGTATTTGTCAAGAACAAGAAATGTAATTGTCCAAACATTTTTTTTTCTATTTTACTAAAACAATAGTACTTAAACAAGCCGGCTATGGAAAAATAAGATTCATGTATCGACCCCAAGTAATTGAAGCAACACTTTACTAGATCTGAAAAACAACGAAGCACAACAGTGGTTGTTTCAATTCATAATGGAGGACAGATAGGAAGGATCAATCACTCTCATAAATTCTGTGGGTGATGAAATTGGTCCATCAAAAAGACTTGTAAAAAAGACCAGAAAGATATTGGCAGTCATATTGAAATATCAAAGTTTTGAATTCAGAGAAAGTGAGACCCCACTGAATTGATATTTAGGTCCTAACAGTTGGAGTCTAGAAGGCCAAGATAACTATGGGTTTCTTGTCAGTTTTGAAAATTATAATAGAGATATTTGTAAATTCATTGCCATTAATCTAGTGTGAACCAACAGGGTGAGACAAACAGTTCCTTATCCTTTCACCCTTACTGAGGTAAGGGCTATCTAACCCTAACTTCTCAACCAATAGGGTGAGTTATGTGGTATACAGGGAGTTTGTGGGTCACACGTGACTAGTTGTGGTGACTTTTCTAGTCAACAAAAGCAACTTACCAATATGAAGGAAGGGAGTCCCCACCCTAACAAGCCCAAGTGGCTAAAAGCCTAAAAGTAAACTCATGAAGGTATTGTTTTGGTTTTCTTCATACAATGGCTGGCCTTCCAGTAGTTTGAATTTTAGCCAAAGAAGAACCTTCTCATGTACTCCATAACAAAGCTCCTTTTGACTAGGGTTCTTCTAGACAGAAGCTTTCAAGTTGGGTTCCATTTGGTTTTCATCACAATTAAGTGTTAATTGGACTATCTAGGGACTTAAATCTCATAATTCAAAACAAATAATGATAAAAAAACTTGACAATGGGTTGTAATAGAAAGAGGCTTTTGCCTTTGGATTGAAAGTTCCAGTGCATACTTTACCCTTTCATTCTTGGCACCGTAGATAGATTTCTAAAACGGCCTCAAAATCCCATCAAATTGACATGACACGTAATAAGTTTTACTGACGTGTGAAAACAACCTTTATATATATACACACAATATATATATACCTTATCGTCTGCTTTGGGTATTTCATCTACTGTCATTTGTAAAACTTGGACAGGACAATAAACCCACGTATTGCATGCTTGGTTTGAAGTCATTCATGTAACCCTTCTTACAACTTATTAATGGACTGAAGATGAGGATGATTAAGCATTGTGATTAGTTCATTTGGTTAATTCTAACTGGATGGATTAAAGAGACACTAAATTCCAAAGCTGATTCGATAGTGTAAATTGGACCCGAAAAGGTGGGTCTTTGTCTACGTCGGTAGAAGAAAATCAAGCAACAGTCACAGATCTAAGCTACATATACATATACTGATATACGGATGTATATACACACATACATATATATATACATATATCTAGTTCTGTTAATATCTTTTGTTGTTGATTTTGTATAGTTGCGTGTGAACGGGTTGAAAAGAAGCAAGTTGGGGGGAGGGAAGGATGAGAAACAAACAAAAGGCTCGGAATAATGCGTGTTGTTGACGGGGCAGCAAGTTCCACAAACCACTTTCATAAACATTTCCTATTTGTTGTCCCAAAAAACAAAAGAT
Source organism: Euryodendron excelsum (assembly GCA_033060915.1). NCBI lineage: Eukaryota > Viridiplantae > Streptophyta > Magnoliopsida > Ericales > Pentaphylacaceae > Euryodendron > Euryodendron excelsum. Next base: position 9,195,296 of record CM065378.1, on the reverse strand, counting down.
AGGGTTAAGATGTGTATATATATATATATATATATATATATATCTTTATATATTATATTCGGCCAGAAAAATAAATAAAACTATTTGAGTTCAATTCATATTCAACTCTTAAGAGTTCGTTTCAGATCAATTCATTATATAAATAAGTCAAATTTAAATATATTTTAAAATTTATTATTTTTCTGAGTTGAGCTCGAAAGCAACTCGTTAAACCAATTTTTTTAGTAAAGAATTCACGAAAGAATTGCTGGAATGCATCAAAACAATACTTTTTTGCTTACTTTGAGTTGCATTACGTTTTTTTTTTATTTGTGTGGTTCCAACGGTTTTTTTAAACTTATTTTTAACTAAACAGTGAAAACTGCAATCTAGCTAAGTGCCGTATAAGAGAATTACTGATTTTGAAGATTTTGTTGTCTTTCCTCTGTCACCACAACATATTCTTCTGGACAATTAGCATGTGTTAGCTAGTAAAGCTTCTTCAAACAATTAACCTAGACAACTTGCCTTTTCTGAAGCACAAAGAAAATTATCATGGGCTCTTACTTGGATCGAGTGGGGAGAAGAAAAAAGAAAAATATATAATATTTTTGGATCAAGAGAGAATATGTTAATGGTTGCATGTCATGTTTAATTTATGCTATCTTTAATCGACTTCAAGCCTTACAATACATTTCTTCGTTCTATTGATGCAAATAGAGTTTGATGGAAGAAATAAGTTCAAATTTCTCGTTCCTCAAGCAATCGGAAGTCTTCCTTTTGGCCTCACTACTTTTTTCTTTGCCAGGCTCTATCTGAGTAAAAAATGAGAGCTCTAATTCCATGTGAATTTGGTTCATTGCTTGAATCCAGCATAATCTTCAGAAAAATGCAATGGCCATAGATACTAATCTTTATTCATCTCCATTCTTTGTTTACTGATTGTCATATTGCTACTCAAATAATACTTTAATGTTTCAAGATTAAAAGTCTAATCACCGGATTCTTCGTCATCTAGTCGACATTTGCATCATATTTTGTATCCTTCTCTTTGTCATGTCATGCTTTAGACATTAGATTATTGACAAAAGATCACTCAAAAGGTTGGTTTAATTAAACCTAATATAATCCAAAAGCATCCAAATCAAAGATTATATATCATTTGATGTCGTCGCCAACGTGTAACATTTTTTTCTTTTTTAAAGTGTGGCATGACATTTGTTGCATATGCGTCGGTGGGTATGACGTGGCGTACCCATCTTAAGTCATATATAAGTCATCTCCAACTGAAAAACCCTAGGGAGTGGGAAAGTAGGAACATGTAATGCATTGTAATTAACAATTCATATAAGAGATAATCACAAAGATTATATATATAATAAAAAGTTACAGATATAGATAGACATACCCTTTTGCTTTTGAGGCATACTAGGCACTAACTCAATTGGGATTGATGATGATATATGAACTAGCTGGGTTCCTCACTTCACACTACTCAACCCCAAGTAAATATGGACAAACACATTATAATTTGTTTGGTTGGTTTACTATAAGGGAAGCAATATATGTGTATACATATATCTATCTTGATTGGATTAGCTTAAACATATTTATGAGAAAGTGATATTCATATTCCCTAGCAAGGTGTGAAAAATATTCAAAAAGCAACTTAAGTACATGTTAAAGAAGGAAATAAAGAGTTTTATCCACACATGAAAAGGATAGTCATGGTCACAGACAACTCAACCATGATAGATATAAGGACCATTAAGTGACCAACTTGAAAACCCATTATAAAAGAATGTGTAGAGATGAAGATGGTGATGATTAATAGAAGGAAAGGATGAGTAGAGGAGCACCAAACAAGGCCTAAGCAACATCTAGTGAAGAAAGTGCATTAGGTTATTGTTGTCATTTGGGATTGGAGAATTATCCTCATTTAAATTAGGTTCTTCAGAGAGTTTTAACTTTTACACCACTTGACAGATCCTCTAATGGGGATCAAACAAGTGGTACCTGGAAGATAACATACACAATTAATTTGGATTATTCTTCATAAATTAATCTCATAAAGCAAAATAGGTAATGGTTACAAAAAGTGCTCCGCATATGATCGATGTTGGATGTTAATTCTCGCGTTAGATAGATTTCGATGTATTTAATAAATAATTTGTTTTGTAGGGTGATAACCAATGGTTTGAGCCACTTTATTCTATGGAAAGATGATTATCTTAGAGTATTACAACAGAGATCAATATACACAATCAATATTTCTTGGGATAATTACACTTTATCCTTTTCTGATTTGAGTCAAAATCAGATGAACCTCCTGTGGTTTAAAAGTGAATGCATGATCTCCTTATAGTTTGGATTTATCTGCAAATAGATAAAAATTATTAAATTTAACAGAAATTCTATTATACAGGTATTTTTGTTATTTTATTTCTTCAAATTATTAAGTACTCCAGAGAGAGAGAGAGAGAGAGAGAGAGAGAGAGTTTAGAAGGTTAATGAACTATCCCTTGTTTTAAATATTTTAATAATATTGTTGCTTGATATATAAGAATCTACTTTGGTCATCACTAAACATTTTCTGTTGTTTTTCTTGTTATTTACAGTTTCAAATTAAGCTGTGCATAGAATTTGGACTGAGTCCACATGCTATGTAATATGTTGTTATCAGAATGATTCTATCTCCATACGGGAATAGGATTAGTTTAGCGTGTTCTCATCCAAAGTAAAATGGATTTCAATATATAATTTTTCAATTGAAAAATCCTTAAAATTAATAAAATTTCACTTTCTAATTATACCTATACAAAATGAGAATTCTTTTAGAAAACCTAAAAATAAGGGATGATTTTTTATTTTATTTTTATTAATGACCTTATTTCCACTTTCTTTTTCACTATTTCAGTGACATTTATATGGTGACATCTCTGTAATGACCTCACTGATGATCAACATGTATATATACATGTATAAATATTTTTAACCCTTGTAACATTGTTGAGATTACATTGATGACTTTATTTTTCACCATTATGCACCTAGTGTGCTTAAATAATTCAAGAAATACAAAAGATAAGAAACAAGAGCTAGTGATGTGCCAGTTTCATTTGCAACAGGGCCTCCAAACACAGGTACTATGTACTAGTTCCATGCGCAACTGGCAGGGGGACTCGCCCTCTCTCTCAATTGAGACCCCATTCTTGATAGGACAATTTTATGAGTTCCATCAATATTTACATGGGATGATTTTGGACTTTATGCCTCTCTTTGCCCTCAAAATAGATTGTCACCATACCATCAACTAATGGGGTAGAACCAAATTATCATGTGGTGAATGATAGCACAATACAGTCTAAGACACCTCAAGATCAGGTGGTGAAGATCTTTAGCTCTCAACTTTATATGTCAAAGTCTAAGACACCTCAAGATCAGATGGTATAGATCTTTAGCTCTTGATGACCATGTCAATGGTGACAATAAATACAGAAAAAACCAAAACGAAAAAAAAAAAGAAAGGAAAAGACTGGGTCAGTGTGCTGATATGTCCCACAAGAAAAGTTGAACATCAGAGGAGCTGTTATGATCAATGAGATATGAGGTGCTAGCACCCAAAGAAGAGCATGATCAGGTAGGTAGGGTCCATCGGTGATGGTAGACTTCATGCACATCCCATAAATGTCTTTCCCACTTGTGGGGAGTGGCAATCACAATTCACAGATAGACTAACTTTTCCGTATCAGACACAGAAATACCGTACGTCTACTGTTCCATATATATACACACATACATATATGTATATATATAAACCAAAATTAATTAAGTAAAGTTAGAATAAAGACAGAGAAACATGAATAAGGAGAAAAAAAACTCTGAGTTAATCCTTATTAAAATTTTCAAAAAAGATAATTGAGGGAATCTTCAAAGTGGGACCCAATCAAGAAGGGGCACAGAACCACAGCCAATGCTAAAAGGGCCAAGCCCACTGTCTTAAGAGCTCGGTATTCATCAACTTGCATGTGGGGCCCTTAAACAGATCAGAGAGGACTTGCCCGTACAGAATCACCCACATATAATAATATCACTTCATGTTCATCCCCATTTTATGGTGGGACTGATTACAAGCTGCCTAGTCCATAGACATTCATGTTCCTTTGCCCATCTCTACCATTAAATAAGTGACGCAATGGCAGCCAAGTCAAATCGGTTCGAATCGACGGTAAGATGACCAATTGATCATGTGGGTCAAAGTAATTAATACCATCATGTAATCTGGGACCATCCTTCTATGAATCAAAGCGTGCTTTCTTTTTCGCTGTTTTGGTCTAATGATCGAGAGATTCCTCTTAATCTCGGTAAAATACAGCAAACGCGACTTCAGTTACCGTAAAATTTGGAGAGTATCATATATATATATATATGTAATTTTACTTGAAAACGGAACTCAATTTCAAATAAATTTTAAGAAGTTAATTAATTGGCACCTTTTAGTGAAATAAAAAATAGAATGTGTACAGTAAGTGCAAGTGTAGGGGATTATTTGGGGGGGGGGGGGGGGGGGGTGGGGGGTTTAGAGAGAGTAGATGAATGGGGAAATAAAACAGGAAACGCCCACTTGGAAGGAAGTTGTCAAAAATGTTGGTTGGAAATAATGAAACTATGGAATGGGTGGTGGTTTTGAGAGATACTAAGTTGAACCTGGCCAATAAGACAAACTAAGATATTTAAAAGGACGAATCAAATCATGACAGGTAAGACTTATGGGAATTTCTTGTTGGATGAGCTTCGTGTTCCAAGTTTATCCATCCCCTCATTAACATTGGCCCATGACATCCATACAAGTGGAAGCATATCATGAGTTCATACTCCCTCCTCTTTTTCTCTCTCTCTCTCTCTCTCTCTCTCTCTCTCTATATATATATATATATATACACACACACAAATATATCTAGTAATACTCTGTAAACAAAATATATATGAAAATATTTAATATAAAATGACGTATGTTATTCACATACAAGAGAAAAAGACAACTATTGTGATGCCTAATTCTAATAATGCCACTATTATACTATTTTTTAAAATTTAGTATATAACTTAGCATTTTTCTTAACGAAAGAAAAAAGAACTTATTATTTTTCTTTTTGTCAGTGATCTTACCTGATATGACTTTCATCAAAACTCATCTGTTATTTTGTTTTGCCACAGGTTAAAACTCATCTGTTATTTTATTTTGCCACAGATTTTGTAGGGCTTCGCCCTATTACTCCTTTAGACTCATAAATTATATGACTTGTCATAGGTGAGAGTGGAGATCGGCCGATTACGGAGTCACTTTAAACATTCTCTGTTGATTGTTGCTGCTATTAAATTTTAGAACACCAATTGTATTGCAGATAAACATTGAGAAGGGAGAGGGAGAGGGAGAGAAAGGGAGGCCATGCTTGATGGTCAGCAGTACTAGCAGCAAAGTTCAGGGGGGATGAACATACTAAAACACGGTCGGCAGTCATGTGAACTCCATCAACTTGCTAACTGTGGGCCCCACCCTCACATCCACAGCCCACAACACATGAATACATACCAATTACTACTTCTGCGCTGCACCCTCCCCCTCTCTCTCTCTTTTAACCATGAATCTTCCAGGTTCCTCACCTTCTCTTGGGTTGACCCACCACACCCACATCTCCATGTCTTGATGTACCAAAACTACATACAATAATAACAAACAACACAGTAAAATAAACAAATTTTATCACCCCCAAACACTTAGGGTAGGTCCTATATATACTCCACTCGCTTCTATGAAACCCAATTCATAGTCCTCTCTCTCTTCCCTTTCATATCTTCTTTCTCTAAAATAAACACTGTTTCTTCTCTCTTTCTTTCTCTAAGAGTCCAAGAAATGGATGGTAGCTGCATAGATGATCATGAGAGCACAACAAGTGACTCTCTATCAATTACACCGGCATCGACAGGGGCTCCACCTGCGGCAAAGTCGCCAGTGAGTCTCTGCCGGGTCGGCAGCGGCACGAGCGTGATCCTAGACGCCGAAGGAGGCGTCGAGGCCGAGTCGAGGAAGCTCCCGTCCTCGAGGTTCAAAGGGGTCGTCCCGCAGCCCAACGGCCGGTGGGGCGCCCAAATCTACGAAAAGCACCAGCGAGTCTGGTTGGGGACTTTCAACGAAGAAGACGAAGCAGCTCGGGCTTACGACACCGCAGCGCAGCGGTTCCGCGGCCGTGACGCCGTCACCAACTTCAAACCGTTGTCGGAAAACGAAGAAGACGAAGCGGAGGCGGCGTTCTTGAATTCCCACTCCAAGACCGAGATCGTGGACATGCTCCGAAAACATACGTACAATGATGAGCTCGAGCAGAGCCGGCTAAAATACGACGTAGATGGCAATGGCAATAGGCCACATAAAGATAGAACACTCAACTCATTGGGCTCTGATCGGGCCGTGAAAGCAACCGAACAGCTTTTCGAAAAGGCGGTGACGCCTAGCGATGTCGGCAAGCTGAACCGACTCGTTATACCGAAACAACACGCAGAAAAACACTTTCCTTTGCAGAGCGGAAGCACTTCCAAAGGTGTTTTATTGAATTTCAAGGATGTAGCCGGAAAAGTATGGAGGTTCCGGTACTCCTATTGGAATAGCAGCCAGAGTTATGTGCTCACCAAAGGGTGGAGCCGGTTTGTGAAGGAGAAGAACTTGAACGCCGGCGACATCGTGAGCTTTCACAGGTCAACCGGCACCGATAAGCAGCTTTACATCGATTGGAAGACGAGAAACGGGTCCGCTGTTGCCGGGTTTTCAATCCCGGTCCAGCCGGTCCAGATGGTTAGACTATTTGGAGTCAACATATTTAAGGTACCAGTTGGTGGTGGTGGTGGTGTTGACAGTACTGTTACTTGTGGTGGTAAGAGAAATAGAGAGATGGAGTTATTGGCATTAGAGTGTTGTAAGAAACCTAGGGTCATTGGAGCTTTGTAACATTTTTGTTTTTCTTGTTTCTGTTGTTGTTTTAATCTTTTATGAAGGTTGAGAGGGTGGGAAGGGAAAGGGAAAGGAAAGTGGAAGGTGGTGGCGTTGCAAGTTGCAAAGCTGAATTGTGTATTATGTTAGATAGAAGCTGAAGAGATATGAACGTATAGGTGGGAGGAACCAAAAAAAAAAAAAAAAAGGAAAAATAGAACGCAATAACTGTCAAATTTCTTCAGTTCATGTCTTGGAACTGTTTTTTATCTCATGTTTGGTACTTTTTAGGTTCAGTGCTCTATGCTTTGTACTGTTGTCCTTACTTTCCCAAAATATTTCTATATTTGACGTACTAGCATGCCTCGTGTGATCTCAGGTGTGAGAGAGGAAGAGATCACACAAAAGGGTAGGTTATTGAGGATAGAGGGCAATTACAAGTCAAATGCAAAAGAGGTACCCGGGTTTGCTTAGTTGAGAGGGTGTGAATTAGGAGTGCATCTCTTCTGCGATGTCAGTATTATCCGGGTCGTTTTGAGGTCACAATCTGGCTAGATAATCCGTGCCTTAATCAAGATTAGTGAATTGTAAGTATTTGCCCGCTTAAAGAAAACTAAGAGTGGTCCAAGTGTGCTGTTGTAGACCAATTTTCTTATTTACTAGACACATACAACTGCATCCCACTGGGCTTAAAAAAATGGTGAGAAAATGTATTGGCGGTAACGTTACTCATTAATTTATAATAAAGAGCACTTTACATGAATAAAAGGTGAAGTGATTAGAAATTCTATTTAATTACTTAATAATTGTTTAAGTCACACTAACCGATTTGATCCTTAATATTACTCTTAGGTTAAAATTATATATTTTTATTTATGCTTTGTGTAGTTTAATGTCGCATCACTACATACATGTTACACGAAAAATTCTATTTTTGCAGAATTTAATTATATGCAGAATTTTTCACTAAAAGAATATAGTAATCTTAATTTTTAATTAAAAACTATCCTAATTAATATGTATGCTGTTTTCAATTTATAAGTTACAGGTAGCCACATCATTACGTATATAACTTGTGTATATTTTTCTATTTATATAATATTATTCGTGTTATATTCTTTCATTTTCCCAATGATCAGACGCAGTGCCAGTCGATGTGCTAGAAGACTGATCAAAATTTATCATTGTGGATGGTGGCAAATCCGGCGATTATCTATTTCGAAGCCTTGTAAGCATTTCTTAATGCTGTGTTTGGAATTTATATTTATCAAAAAAAAAAACCAAGAAAAAAAAAAGGTGTGCCAGTCGATGTGCTAGAAGACTGATCAAAATTGATCACTGTGGATGGTGGCGAATCTGGTGATTATCTATTTTGAAGCTTAGTTTAATTTTGTAAACATTTGTTAATGCTGTGTTTGAAATTTATATTTATCAAGGGGAAAAAAAAAGAAAAAGATGAGAGAAAAGATAAAAAAAAATGAAAGAACATTTAAAATTTTTTTTTTTCTCACATTTGTTTTTGTTTGTTTTATCACTAAATTTCAATTCTAAGCACAGCTTAAAAGATTTTCATATTTAATCTGAACTGAAGTAGAAGTTATGATATTTAGCATTAGCAGATTAACATGATCATCATCCTGGGGAGTGGGTGCTCATGGATGTCCCAGTCCAGATTCATGCACTGACGAGAAACAAGATAATATGAAATCCTAGAATCAGTTTGAGACATGAAAGGCTGTCAAATCCAAGTGGGTTCACACAAAGAGAGGCAAACACATTTTCCATCTGTAATCCCAGCAACCGAACTAGCTAGACTAACTACAAGTTTTTATCTTATACTGCTTTCACAACCTTTAATTATTCATTTTATTTTATGATCTCAACTCATTATGGTATCATGAAGGATGTCATGCCAACAAAAAAGATGATGCTGTTTTGGTACCGTAGAGGGTTTTCCTTCTAAATTACGGTAGCCTCTTAAATTTAAAAAAATAAAAAATTTAAGCATGAAAAATGAGAATCTTGAAAGAAATTGAGGAGTTTGGTATCATCCGTAATTATTATATTGTGATTAATTTGTCGTAACAATTATTATATTAAACAATAACAGTGATTAATACAACAGTTATAATTACCTTTAGGATACGGTATCTTAGCCGTTATTAATGTTGACAACGAGAATTATTTGGAAGAGCAATTACAAGTCCTGTCATGGCTTATTGACTGCAGTTCTCTCATTAGTCTCAGCTCGTGACGGCCGAATATTAAGAAAATTCTAAGCTGAAGACTTTAACTTGTTTACTTCTATGAAACCTAGGGTGTTCACGGATTGAGTCGGGTTTGGTAGTTATTTATCATTTGATCCAAAATAATCGGGTTGAAAAAATTTGAAACCAATTTCAGCCCAATAAATGATCGGATTGGGTTCAGGTCAGGCCAAGTTAGGGTCGGAATGGGTAGAAAAAATCATTTCTTAGTGTAAACTGGTCGGGTTGGATCAAGTTGATCGGCCGAATTGATAAAATAAAGGTCCAACAACCAAACCGAATATGTTCAATTCTTAAAATTTTCAATCAATATTTACCCAAAATAGGATTAGTTAGGGTCGATTTAGAGTCGGTTTAATCGGATTAGATGAATTTTTAAACAACTTTGGTGCAAGCATTGGAATCTTCATCCCCAACAACTATATACATAGTGACATATAATTTGACTCGCAACTTGTAGTTTGCCATGACTTTGCAAGAAGCTAACAACTTTTTTTTAAGTTTACTTGAGAATTAATGTAACTCAACTTATGCATGAAATATGCATTCGACATGTATTATTAAATATTCACTTAATAAAAATATATAGTAATTTGAGTTTATTATATAAATATACATCACTTTTATTTATGCATGAAATACTCTGTATTACATTGTAAATATTATTTTATCCAAAATCAATTATGTATATTCAGACATAATAATATTTTTTAATGTCTCCGATACTTTATTATAAAAATTAAATGAATACAAAATTTAGACACATAGTCTATCTAACACTTGCACTCCAATTTATGGTTTATGAAAGATCCCGCCCAACTGACAACAATCCTGTCTCCTTGATGTGTCGTGCTATATATATATATATATAAAAGATTTAAATTCTCTTCATTTTATTATTTGACATGAAAATTTTTATTTTCTTAATTAAGGTATTGACATGTTAGCTAAATGAAGAGTTCTGACGAGTTGATATAAAATTTATTCAAAAATAAATAATTTTATAGTTATATATAAGAAAATAAATTTTAATATAAAATGATGTAATTTTAGTAAGACATGTGATAAGATAATATCTAGTCTATTGATTATGGATGAAGATCTCTGTTCCAAATTATGAAATGGATAGAATCCAAATATATATATATATATATATATGTTTAGATTGAAAAACAGTCCAGTAGTTAGGTAGTACGAAATTTTTTAGTACTCATGCATATTAAATTTTGTTATGTGTTATTTACTACATTAAAATTTTTTTATTTAGTTACAAATTCTTGTTGTTTATGTCACAAAACATCTCATATCTTAATTTAATAGAAATAAATACTGAGCAGTTAGTACTACTTGACCACTAAACATTTTTCCGTTCAGATTGGATTAACAACGGGTTAGCAGTTAATAACATGGTCTAGATATGCAGGCTGAACAATCTGGAATAGGCTTGAAGCATATGCCACGAAGCTACAGGTTGTAGGCTGACCAGACCATCCGTCCCCATCGCTCTGGCGATACTGTGAGCCCATTCTGATGGCTTAATCCTTTTTATTTTTTATTTTTTTTATACAAGAAAAAATAAGCAGCTAGGTTACCAGATTTACGTCAAAACTGTCAAGACAATAGGCCACACAATTTAGGAGCGGGAGGCAAGAGCCTTAGGCGAGAGACCCAGCTCAAAATCATGCAACAGGTCTGTCAAACTATAGACACTCATTTATGGGATTGCAGAATATAAATAATTTCAACAAGAGGTTATAGAAAGACTCCAACGCAAACAAGTAGGATGAGCTCTTACTACTAAACCAATCCCTTGTTGGTTGATGGGCTAATCTTTGCTGAACCTCTGGAGCACCCTTTTTGGACCATCTCACAGCCCTTGGACCTCTTTAATTGCTTTTCTCTCACTTAGCCCACTTCTTGGTGTGTCGTGGTAGTGTATCGTAGGTGATTAAGTTGAACTTTACATACAAAACAAATTATTATTATTTTTGGTTTATTTTCCCTTTCTTTGCACTTTTCTAATGTATTGATTCCTAACAATCTATTATACATCTTGATCTTTTAATGCATTTCACTCCAAAATATTTCTTGATACAGCTTTCAAGTTCATTCCATATTATTATACTGTCAGATTGGCTTGCATTTGGAAAATGATTTGTATAATCCTTCGTAATTCTGTGGACTATTTCTTCTGCATGGCTTGGCTGTTATGTAAGACGATATGTAGATTGATTTTCCTGTGATTAAAAAGGCATAGATGGTCACTTGTTTTGATGTCATTCTTCTGCTCATAAAATTCTAATGGAAAATTCATTTCAAAGGTTAAACATGTCTCTCTCTTCCTCTCTCTATTTGTCATTCTTCTGTTCACTAGGATAATGTGTTAGAATGAGAATCGCTTACTTTAAAACAAAATACTCATCATGTTGACTTTTAATTAAAACAATATCACTGTCATATTATTTTGATAAAATTTTTTGTACAAATTTTATGCAAGAATAAAATTTTTACTTAATAATCTAAACTCATCATATGGTTGTTCTTGTTTTGATGAAGCCACTCCATCCAGAAAGTGCATTGTAGTCCCAACACTATTATTGGTGCATGCTTCCAACTGGCTTTAGTCGCATATCATTTGCAGTAAATAAACAAAACATTGTAATCAATATCAGTAACTTTGCACCAAATTAAAAATTCTAAACCAAAATATGTTGCATGTAAAAGTAAAACTATGATGCAAATACCTTATTTATAACATCCCCTGAATTGTAACTTCTTGCGTAGAAAATTACTTCTTCCCCTTCCCTTGGTCGCAATTCGGAAAGAAATTTTCCACGTCAAGAATGTATTCTGAGAAAGACAAAACTTTAAGCAAGAGTCTTTCCATTTTCTTCCTCATTGTTATCTGGTTTCCAATGTCCATTTTTATTAAATTCTCACGTCATTCGACCTAGCTAGTTGTAAAACTCAATCTATCAAGCATAAGAACAAAGCATCTCTACTACTACGAAGCTAAAGCTTAGGTTTGTGCTTAATTGACGTTCTCAGCGCTTTATATTGACTAGACTTGCATTGCATTGTAATGGCAATGAAGCATCTCAAATTTCAAACTTTTTTTTTCTTCATTCACCATGTTGATCTCAAGATAAGTACCACAAGCTTAGGAAGACAAATAATACCTTGTTGGTATTTCGAACTCAATGTTAAGGGGCTCAACGGCTAAAAGGGAAGCAAAGGTCATTAAAGGAAGGAATATTACTGATGGGATTCTAATTGCAAGTGAGGTGCTACATGAATGGAAGTTTAGGAAGTTTAAAGGAATTTCCTTAAAGCTAGATTTTGAAAACACTTTTGATTCCTTAAATTGGGACTTCTTGATTATGTTGATGACAAAAATGAACTTTAGTAGCAAGTGGTGCAAATGGATTAAGGAATGTATTTCCTTAGCTAGTATCTCTGTCTTAGTCAATGGTTCCCAGCCAAAGAAATCAAAGTAGAAAGGGGCCTTACGCAAGGTGACCTTCTTTCCCCTTTCCTTTTTATTATGGTTGCAGAGGGTCTTAATCTTTTGCTTAACAGAGCTTCCCAACTTAACTTGGTGAATGGTGTTAAAATTGGGAGGGATGAAGTTTCACTCATTCAGTTGCAAGCTGACGATACTATTTGCTTTAATGCCGCTAATCTTATTGAAATGAAGAACTTGAAAAGAATTCTCAAGTGCTATGAACTTCTATCTATGCTAAAATAAACTTCAATAAAAGCTGTGTACGTAGCGTGGGGGTCAATGCTTTATTATTGAAGAATGCTACATCCTTGTTTAACTACAAAATAGGTAAGTTACCTCTGTTTTACCTTGGAATGCCTGTAGGATCCAACTAAAAACTCATGAAAAACTGGAAACGTGTCATTGAGAAATTTAGAATTACTCTCTCAAGATGGAAAAGATCTCACTTATCCATCGGGGCAGAATCACCTTACGAAATCCACATTGGCTAATCTTTCTATCTACTTCCTCTATTTATTTAAGATGCCTGTTAAAGTCAGAATGTTGATAGAAAAGCTTATGAGGGGCTTTTTATGAGGAGATAACGTCAACAAGAAGAAAATACATCTGGTAAATTAGGGAAAGGTTGATTGTACTCTCAAAAGTATGCTTAGAGTCTTTAATCCTAAGCTAGTGTAAATAAATATTTATATATTATTTATTATTTTAATACAAAAATTAGTTTTCTTTGATGTTTTGTGTCTTATGCAGATTTGAAGTTAAAATCGAGCAAAATGAAGCCGGCAGACACACAGACATTTATTCGAGTGTTAATTTGATGTATTATATTATATATATATATATATAATATTTAATTTATAATATATATATATAATATATTATATTAGTGGATATATATTATATTTATATATGTATTAGTGGATATTATATTTATAAGTTAGTGGTGTAATTAAAATAATAAAATAATAAAAATTTTCTTTTCATCTTCTATAAGAGAGCTATGGAGAGGAAGAGGAGCTTCAGAGGAGAGCTAGAGAGAGAGATTCAGCGGAGTGGAAGTTTAAAGCCAGGAATCTCCACATTCAGTTATTTCATTTTTAAGGGTAGATTTTTAGTTAGTTTGTTAGTATTTTTCAGTCAGTTTTTAGTATTTTCTTTACTGTTATTCTACTGTAATAAATTTTTTTATTTATGAAGTTGTTTTCTTTCAAATTATGTCTTTTTATTATCATGAGTAGTTAGTTTTATTCTTGAAATCAATTGTGAAGATCACGTAACAGTATTAGGATGATCAATTAAAGTTTGTCTTTCCATTACAGATTTATTTGAAAATTTAGTATTTTGTACACATATTCGGTATATTGCATAGCTGGGCACAGGCACGTATATTTTATGCATGTAATGATTTTATATTTTCCAAACAAGTTTAAGTTTAGGAGCATCGTAATTAATATAGGAGTAGTATAAAGTAATGCAAAATGCTAGTTTACTTATCACTTTTCAGATGCTTGTATAATTTATGCAGGTCTTCTGTCTGGTATATTTTTATATTCAAACCTCTGATAGGACCTAAGATTCTTAATCATAATCTGGAATGTATTGATTTTATATTCTTGACAATTAAAATCTAGATCCTTTTGAAAACTTAGATTTTTAATTATGTTTGTAATATTTTTTGCCTTAACAAAGCAGCCAGTATATGCAAATCGGTGGTGAGGATTTTCAATAATAATTTAATAAGTATTTAGCGACAACGTTTGAAAACATGTGCCTTTAATTATACTTGTTACACTTATTCTCCGACAAAGCATTATTTAGTATTTATGAGTCGATGATGAGAGTTCATAATTTTAATGTAATATTATAGTATTTGGTTATTATTGAATATTTCTATCTGTTGGTTTATGAGGCTCAAGGGGGTAAACGATTGACAGATGGTAAACCTGTATTGATTAACCCCAAGAAAGTCACGTGATCAGATTAATTGGATCCAATATTGTTTTTAATTTGTTTATTTTGTAGTCTAATTTAACAATTATCAAACCTCTCAAAAACAAAATATTTTTCTTTTGGTCACTGTTTCTGTAATTTTTGTTTAAATCTTGTCAGCAAGAGGTGAAATTCGAATCGGTTGATTTAGCTTCCAACTTAAGTTGTATGTGACTCTTCTATGTCTAGTATGACTTAGTTTGTATTTAATCCATTACCTGGGGTAAATTCTGGCACCTACCATCTGCAACTATGACATTTCACATAATTTAGAACTCCATTCCTTGTAGATAGACCCCATTTTTACCGGGTTATTTTAATTGCTACTTCACTGCACTTGCACTTGAGTGTTTAAATTTACACAATCTAGGCATAAACAAGTACTTTTTAGCACCATAATTGAAAAATACAAGCAATTTTTGGCGTTGTTGTTGGAAAATAGCTTAATTAAAATATGTGAAAATAAAATAATAATACATTTGCTGTGGATTTTGGACATATGATTGCATTTCTATCTTAACGAGAATTGGACATTGTATACCAACTGATCAGTGGTTTATGCTAACTTATTATTTCGTTCCATTGTTAACTTATATATTTATACATATTTAATTCTTTTATTATTATTCAGTGGTTTATGCTAACTTATTATTTCGTTCCATTGCTAACTTATATATTTATACATATTTAATTCTTTTATTATTATTATTATTATTTATTTTTATTGTGGTTAACCTCTTTGGTTGTCATGATCGCCTATTGTTAGACGAAGCCATTCAAGTTGTTTACCATATTTTTTGTTTTTATTTTTCATCTAACTATCTAACATTTTCTTTTATTTAGTGGATAATCTACTTTGGTTACTATTCTAACATACTACTTTTTGCACTTTACTTTCAGTTTTTTATTTTATTTTTTTATTTTTTATGATTTACTTCTCGAGTTGATTCACTGCCTACTTAGGTCGGTATCCTCGATGTGGTGACCATCTAACTATTTACTAACTCTCTAACTCTTTACTAATGTTTTACTAATGGATAAACTTTTGTTTGTTTTGTTGTTTTTGTGTGCAGGTATTTTAGTTTGCTACTGTAGTTTTTTTTTCTTTTATTTTATTTTATAAATATTTTATCGTGTTGATGTTTCGGAAATGGTTAATTTGTGTTTTTATAAGGTACGTACACTTTTATGAAATAATTCATTAGGGATGTGCATGGACGATTGGTGAGCGTTGACTCTTCTAGTGATATTTCTCCCACTTATCATACTTTTTTCCCATTTGGGATTCCTGTTCCAAACATTTAGTTAGTTAACTGAGCTCCTACTCCTATCCCAATGGTGGAAGAATTTGATTATCCACCTCCTGTGAATCTCAACCCGTTAAATCCAAATAATGTACCTGAAGGTGGAAGTGTACATGGCGATTCTCCCCATAAATCTCTTATGGATTATCTGAATCCTACTGGGCAAACGCCTACTTCTTGTATTGTTCTTCTCGCGCATCACGCAGCGATGACCTTAAAGTCGGGAATAATCCAGCTGATAAATCCATTTCATGGTTTGGATTTCGAAAAATGATATCAATATATCAAAGATTTCGAGAATGTATGCTCTATGTTCTTGAATAATTCTTATTAAAGGAAAATAGTACTTCTGAAACTATTTTCATTTTCTCTAAAAGAAAAGGCTAAGACATAATTCAATTCATTGAGGCCTAGGTCTATTCATTCACGACAAGATTTTCAGATGGAGTTCTTGAAAAAGTTTTTTCCTGAGCATAAAACAAAGGCAATTCATCGCCAAATCTCTCAGTTTGCTCCCATAATTAGTGATTCGTTCTTCCAATATTGGGAGAGGTTCAAAGACTTGTTGAATGCTTGTCCACATCACGGATTTACAAATTGGCATGTCATAAATACTTTACATTCGTTATTGACCCCATAACTTAAACAGTTTGTTGAGTCTTTGTATGCAGGAACTGTGTATGACAAAGCGCCTGCTAAGGCATTTGACTACTTTGATTACTTAGCAAACTTTGCTAGAGATTGGGCCACAACTGGAACCCAAAATCCCGAGTCAAAGCCTAGGGTAATATTTTAGCTTAATGAAATAGATGATTTGAATGCTAGAGTTCCTGCACTTATCCAAAAATTGGAGGTCCTGGAGTCTAAAAGAGTCAATGTTGTGAATAGTGAATCTTCTAGAGAAAAGAGTTGTTTAATGTGTGGTACATTGAGTCATGACACTGCTGCATGTCCAGTTATACCATAGGCTTGTATGGTCAAGCTAATGTAGTTAGTTAATATCAGGGTATGTATAATGACCAACAAGTTAGAGGAAACCCTTTCTCGAACACATACAATTGTGGATAGATAAATCACCCAAATTTTAGGTGGAATAATGTGGGGTTTTCGAATCCTCAAACATTCCAAGGAGAACCACAAAATTCTCAACCTTTTCCACCCCAACCCATTCCACATTAGCCTCCTGATAAGAGACTGCTAGAAGACAATGTGTACTAGTTGACCAATGATGTAAGAGAGATGAAAAATAACGTGGATCAGGAGGAGAACATGTTAGACTAACACACTAGACTGTTGGAGGACATAACAAAGCAAATGTCTACTTTAACATAAGTTTTGACTTACCAAGTGTCGGGAAAATTTCTATCTCAACCCCAATTAAATCCAATTTCCAATAAGCAAGTGAATATGATTGAAGTGAGGATTGATCCTCAATTTAGTCATGAACAAGTCCAATCCATCACAACCTTAAGGAGCGGTAAGATCATTAATAAATCCATTCCATCTGTGAAAGACGCTTTTAAGGATAGAGATGAAGAGAAGGGAGTTGAGATAGAGCAAGAGAGAGAAAAAGTAGAGGAAGAGAGAGAGAAAGATAGAAGTGTGAAAGATAAAAAGAAAGTTGAGCCAATCTTAGAGCTAATTAAAGCATTTGAAGGAGATGACAATAATATTGAGAAATATACACCATTTCCTCATAGGTTGACCAAGCGTAAACACGAACTTTTAAATTCAGAAATTTACAAAGTATTTAACCTAGTCAAACTCAACATTCTAATCCTAGATGCTATCAAGTAGATTCCTTCCTATGCCAAGTTTTTAAAAGACTTCTGTATTATGAAAAGGAAATTGCATGTCAAGAAAACTGCTTTCATGAATAAGAGCCAAAGTGCAATTTTGCAATATAAAACCCCATTGAAGTATAAGGACCCTGGTTGTCCTACTATATCATGTACCATAGGAGGATACAAGATAGATCGAGCCTTTCTTGATCTAAGAGCAAGTGTTAACCTACTCCCTTATTTTGTTTACCAACAACTCAGATTAGGTGAGTTTCGTCCTATAAGAGTAACCTTGCAATTAGCTGATAGGTCTATTAAGATCCCAAGGGGTATTGTGGAGGATGTTCTCATTCAGAGAGATAAATTCTATTACCCAATAGACTTTATTATTTTAGATGCAGAACCAATTATGAGCACTAGTTCTCATTCCCAACTTCCTGTGACCTTAGGATGACTATTTCTAGCTACATATAATACCATAATTCATTATAGAAATGAGTTGTTAAAACTGTCATTCGGGAATATGACCGTTGAGATGAACATTTTGTCGATTAGAAAGTAATTTGAGGAACACAATGATTTTGATGAAATAGACTTGCTTTGAGGGTTCAAGATTACGTTGAGAGTAAGTTTCTCAAAGATCCTATTGACAAAACTTTTGCTTTGAGTGAGTCAAATGACCAATTAGACTAAGTTACAATCCCTAAAGGGGTAAAAAGCAAGCACTTTATAAAAGTGGGTCACTGGATCTCATCTTTTAAACCTTTAGTCCCTAGTGCTATCAAGCCTATGCTTTCTGAACAGAAAGCACCCACCCCTGAGAGGAAACCTTTGCCATCTTCTTTGAAGTATGCATTTCTTAGTGAAGGTGAGTCTTATCCTGTTGTTATATCATTTAGCTTGTCTGAAGGCCAAGAGAAGAGTCTAGTGGAAATACTAAAGAATTATAAAAAAGTCTTAGGGTGTACCATTGTAGACTTACATGGTATTAGTCCTTTGGTATGCATACATCGCATATATCTTGAAGAGGAGTCTAAACCAGTTCGTCAAATGCAAAGGTGTCTGAACCTCAACATGAAAGAAATTATGAGAAGAGAAGTACTGAAGCTTCTCGATTTGAGTATTATATACCCCATCTCTGATTCAAAGTAGGTTAGCCCAACCCAAGTTATTCCAAAAAAATCTAGAGTCACGGTAATTCAAAATTAGAAAATAAACTAGTGCCCACTAGGATTCAAATTGGGTGGCGCATGTGCATTGATTACCGTCAACTAAATGCTATTACTAGAAAATACCAATTTCCATTCCTGTTCTTGGACCAAGTCTTAAAACGAGTGGCAGGTCGGGCCTTTTACTGTTTTTTGGATAGGTACTCTAGTTACAACCAAATTGAAATTGCTTTATAAGACCAAGATAAGACAACATTCAGATATCCTTTTGGTACTTATGCTTACAAAAGAATGCCCTTTGACTTGTGCAATGCACCGACCACCTTTCAGAGATGCATAATGAGTATCTTTAGTAATATGAAGAAGTGAGTTTTGGAGATTTTTATGAATAATTTCTCAGTCTATAAAGATACTTATGAAAATTGTTTGGTACACCTCAAGAAGGTGTTGATGAGATGTAAGGATAGTAACCTTATTCTAAACTACGAAAAGTGCCACTTCATGACGACACAAAGTATAGTGCTTGAACGCATTGTGTCTAGCAAGGGGATTGAAGTAGATAAAACCGAGGTTGAACTAATTCAAAAACTACTTGCTCCTAGAACTGTGAAAGATATTCGTTTTTTCCTTGGGCACGCTAGTTTCTATCGACGATTCATAAAAGGGTTTAGTGCTATCTCCCGCCCAATGTGTCATTTATTGTGTCAAGATTTTCCATTTAAATGGACGTCTGATTGCTAAGAAGCTTTTGATAAGCTCAAAGGGCTTTTAACAACTGCACCTATCATTCGATCACCCGATTGGTCTTTACCTTTTGAGTTCATGTGCGGTGCTAGTGCTTACGTTATAGAAGCGGTTTTAGGGCAGAGAGTGAATAAGAAATCTCATGTGCTATATTATGAGAGCAAAACTTTGAATGAAGCCCAAATGAACTATACCACAACTGAAAAAGAACTTCTTGCTGTTGTGTTTGCATTAGATAATTTTCGATTATACTTGGTAGGGTCATTACTCATCATTTATATTGATCATTCTACGCTAAAGTACTTGTTAACCAAGCCTGATACAAAACCATGTATCATCTGTTAGATTCTTTTGTTACAATAATTCCACATTAAAATTCTAGATAAAAAGAGGGTAAAAAATGTTGTTGTTGACCATTTGTCACGGCTCTCTGTTGAAGGGGATGCCAAAGGCACTCTACATATCAATGAGCATTTTTCAGATGAGTATCTTTTTCAAATCCAAGCCCTTTCTCACGCAACCACTCTGTGGTTTGCTGACATTGCCAACTTTTTGGCTATCGAAAAAATTCTATCACATTGGTCTTATTTGGATAAAAGAAAATTTTTCAGAAATGTGAGATATTTTTCCTGGGATGATCCATACTTATTCAAGTACTGTCCTGATCAAATAATTCGTCGGTGTGTTCCCGACAATGAGTTTCATTCTATCATGGAGTTTTGTCACTCCCATGCATGTGGTGGCCATTTTAGTTCCAAAAAGACAGTTGCAAAGATTCTGCAATCTAGTTTATATTGGCCTACCATGTTTTGTGATGTTCATACCTTTTGTACGACTTGTGATTGATGTCAACGACTAGGGAGTCTGTCTAGAAGAAATATGATGCCCCTTACTCTCATTCTTATTCTTGAGATATTTGATTGTTGGGGTATCAATTTCATGAGACCCTTTCCTAGTTCGTTTGGTTACCTTTATATTCTTGTGGCCATAAATTATGTGTCTAAATGAGTTGAGGCCATTGCCTCCTGTACTAATGATCACCGTGCAGTGGTTCGGTTCTTAAAAGAGCATATCTTTTCACGCTCTGATATGCCACGTGCTATCATTAACGATGGATGTTCTCATTTTTGCAATAGACATGTTGGAATGTTAATAAGAAAGTATGAGATTGTTTATAAGGTTAGTACACCTTATCATTCCCAAACTTGTGGCCAAGTTGAGTTGGCTAACTGGGAGATTAAGCATATTCTTGAGAAAACTGTCAATCCTAACTGCAAGAACTGGTCCTTAAGGTTAGTTGATACACTCTGGGCTTATCGAACTGCATATAAAATTATGTTTGGTGCTTCTTCTTATAGGCTTGTGTATGGAAAGTCGTGTCATCTTTCGGTAAAAATTGAGCACAAAGACTATCATTCGCCAATTCAATGAAAGTCTGGATGAGGTGGGCCTAGTAAGAAAGCTACAACTCAATGAACTTGAAGAATTTCGAAATGACGCTTATGAGAATGCAAAAATCTATAAGGCCAAGATGAAAACATTCCATGACCAACGTATTGTGCGTAAATTCTTTTTCATCGGTCAAAGAGTGTTCCACTATAATACCCGATTACACTTGTTTCCGAGTAAGTTAAAGAGTAAATGGTCTGGACCCTATTTGGTAAGGGATGTGTCACCACACAGGGCAATTGAAATTAAGGATCCTAGGAATGGAAATATCTTGAAAGTTAATGGGCATCATCTCAAGCCTTACCTTGAGAACTTTGCCAATCTAGTTGAAAATGTGAATCTCATGGATCCACCATTGCTTGAATAGAGGTAACACCCCGCATTTGTATAGTTAGGATAATTTTTTATAGTTGGGGAGAATACTTTGTTCCCTACTCATGTTTGTTCCTTCCTACCCTTTGTTTCCTTTTACACCTCGGGACGTGGCCATTCTCTAGTTTGGGGGGAGGGGGAGATAACATTCGTTTTTTGAAATTTGTGTTATTAATTTCTATAATTTTGTTTTTATGACCAATAGACGTTAAAGAATTGGATAGTGTCATGACTTTTTATATAGACAGTCGAGTCCTTACATTTGCATATTGCATCTTTCGGATATTTTTATTTGGTATCAGAGGCGAGATAATTCGCCGTGCAAAGATGGTAAGGAGAGTTGAGTTCCAAGAGGAATAACCTCAACTTTTTACTGGTTGCAGTACTCTGGCTTGTAGGAGAAGAGAAAAGAGACTAAATAGGTGTCACCGTTGTGCTAGACACACGTGTGTGGATAAAAATTGTAAAGGGAGTAACCGACTGATGTCAGGGAATCAGATAGTTTACCTAGATAATTATTAAAGTACGAGTAAATGTTGAGGCATTGAAACGCCTTAGAATCATCAGAACAGTAGACTATCTCAATGTCAGAAGTCTGGCTCGACTTTATAATGTTTAATCTTCTTAGAGTGTGTTATGTTTGAGTGTTTTATTTGTGTGTTTATCTTTATTTGTAAATATGACTAACATTTATTTTGCAGATGTTTTGTACGTTTAAAAAAAAAAACATGCACAAGGTCGAGAAGCGTACAATTTGAATGCACTTGAGATCTACAAAAGATGTTTACATATCTTTTATAATTTTGTACAGTTTTATGTGAAATGCAAATATAGATTTTGAGAATTTGTTGAAACATGTTTTCATTCACCTTAGCACAAATTTTGTTTTATCCTTTCTTTTTAATACAATTACAAGATTTTAACTTAACACATATAAAGAGGCTATTTTACATCACTTATTATTATATCATGATAAGTTTAGTATTTTTACATATTGTACAGTTTTATCCTTACAAAAGTGGAGATTTTTCACCAAGTGAGCTTTAAAGTCAATCACGCCTTTCGGAGTGTTTACATTTACTCTTAATGAATTTCTTCCATATCACTTTCTCAATAGCTCCATTATAATTATATTTGACTCAATTGTTTGAATTGCTATAGTAATTGAATATGTTGAATTCTTAGAACTCTGAGTTACTATGCACTTTAAAAAATGAATCAAGGTCATCTTTGTTTTTTTGAGCCACATATTTTTTTGTTGATGTAATTCCCTTGTAACCATCTTTAAGCATGTTTCTTTGTCTCTTGCTACATATATCATTACTAAAGGTTTATCCTTAAATATGATAATACAAGTATCTTCACTTGTGCAAGTTGAATTGAAAAGGGGATAACCTATTTGCAATACGATGAAAAAAAAAAGTAGAAAAGAAAGTACGAAAGTAGGGAAGTATAAAAAATAAATAAATAAAAAAGAAGAAATAGAAAAAAAAACATTCGTATCAAATCAAATGAAATTGAGAAATTAAAAGTATGTATTTCTTGATCATTTCATGTTTTGATCACACATATTTTGAGCCATTTATCATTTCTTTCTCCTTACCTTAAATCTCATGGCCAAGTTACAACCTGAATAAAGTACTCAAGGATTTGATGTGTACATGGCTTGTTCATTTATTGCTTATAAAATTCACTTATCAATTGCTTGTGTGATTTTAGTATTGAGCATTCTTTTTATGGAGCTATGCTAAGTCGTCTCTCACTTTATATATTGACGTCATTTTCTTTATGGTTGTCTCTTTTGATTTTTCATTACATTTACTCTTTTACAAAGACAACCGGTGTGAGATGCCTATATTCTTTCTTTCTGAGAGAATATCCAGTAAGATTGAATCAAATATTAAAGGATGTATTTATGTTTTAATGTTATAATACTTTTCTTATCATGTAATGATCACAACACACACAGAAACCTCTCACATATTGTTTTAAGACATTATTTTACTTGTGTATTAACGAGTACGATATGCAAAATATGCTTATGTTTTGATACATGTAATATTTTTTCTCATTATCCTCACTTGCAGGCTACATTTTGATGTTTGTGGGTATCATCACTGGAAACTTTCGTGAGACACCACCCGTCCACTAAGGGTAACTTAGGAGTGTAAAGGGTTGGTGCATATGCTAAATGCAATCGTAATTCCTACAAAAGTGGAACATATCTTTTTAAGTGTATTTATTATTTTGCTAGGGACTAGCAAAAGCTTAGTTGAAGGGTGTGATTGTACTCTAAAAAGTACACTCAGAGTCTCTAATTATAAGTTAGTATAAATAAATATTTATATATTTATCATTTTAATGCAAAACTTAGTTTTCTTTATTTTTTGTGTCTTGTACAGATTTGAAGTTAAAATCGAGTAAAATGAAGCCGCCAGACACGCATACATTTATTCGGGGGTGGTATTATATATATATATATAAGTTAGTGGTGTAATTAAAAAATAAAAAAAGAAAATAATATAATAATAATAATTTCTTTTCATCTTCTATAAATAGGAGAGTCATGGAGAGGAAGAGGAGCTTCAGAGGAGAGCTAGAGAGAGAGCTTGACCGGAGAGGAAGTTCAAAGCCAAGGAGCTCCACATTTAGTTATTTCATTTTCAGGGGTAGATTTACAGTTAGTTTGTTAGTATTTTTCAGTCAGTTTTTTCTTTACCATTATTTTGTTATAATAAACTTTTTTATTTATGAAGTCATTATCTTTCAAATTATATATTTTTATTATCATGAGTAGCTAGTTTTATTCTTGAAACCAATTATGAAGTTCACGTGACAGTATTTGGATGATCAATTAAGATTTGTCTTTTCATTTCAAATTTATTCAAAAACTTAGTATTTTTACATACGTTTAGTATATTGCATACATGGGCACGGGCACAGGCACGTATATTTTATGCACGTAATAATTTTGTGTTTTGTAAACAAATTTAAGTTTAGGAGTATTGTAATTAATATAGGAGTAGTGTAAAGTAACGTAATTGTTGGTTTACTTATCACTTTTTAGAGACTTGTATAATTTATGCGGGTCCTCTGTTTGATATATTTTTATATTCAAATATCCGGTAGGGACCTAAGGATCTTAATCTTAATGTGGAATGGATTGCTTTTATATTCTTGGTAATTAAAATCTAGATCTTTTTTGTCATGCCCCAATTTTCTACACTCAGAGAAAAACAAGTGAGAAAAACATAGTGCTCTTTCGTTAGAACTCATCCTCCTAGAAGGACGAGTGCGACTGGGTTTGAATTAGAAATCGACTTTGAATAAGGGCTTTTACAAAAAGATTGGGAGTCGCCACTTAACTTGATTAAGGTGAGTTAGATAACCTAAAACTAAGCACAATTCGAATATTACACTTAGGGTTTTTGAAAAGATTTTGAAAACTTCCTCAATAGAGGGTTTTTTAAAAAATAGGTTGATTGACAAGTTTTGAAAAAATTTAAGCCCTTTTTGAAAATAACTCCATTTTGGTATTTGAAAACAGTAATATAGGTTCGGAGGTTGGTTACGTGTAGGAAAGACACATTAAGTCATCATCTTATCCCGCCTTTGCGGTACCTACATGTCTATTCACACTGGGTTCACTCATTTAGAATCTTTGATTAATAAATGCCCAAAACTATCCACTTTAAAAAGAACTTTTTAAAAGAAGTTTGACATGTTGCATGAGAGAAAAAGGTTTTGATTTTTGAAAATAGATTTGAAAGAAAAGACTTAATTTTGAAAATAGATTTGAAAAGATGATTTGAAATTGAAAATAGACTTGAAAAGATAGATTTGATTTTTGAAAGAAGGTTTTAGAAATTAAAATTGGAGACTTTGAAAATAGATTTCGGAATTAGAAATTTGAAATAGATTAAGGAATTGGAAACTTGAAAAAGGTTATGGAATTAGAGACTTAAAAAATTTTATCGAATTGGAAGTTTGAAAAAGGTTGTAATCGTCGTAGTTCAGACAAGAGTCCTATTGAAAATAGACACATTAAGGTTTTTGAAGAGTTTAACTTGAAAATGTTTGATTTGAACTTTGAATAGAAGATTCGAAATTGAACTTGGAATTGATTTTGACTTTATGATTTGAAATTGAACTTGACGATTTGACTTGGAAGAGAGTTTGGACTTTGAAAGAGAAATTGGACTAGATTTGGAAAGATTGAGATTTGAAAACATCTTTGACTTAGATTGAAGTTGAAAACCATATTAGTTTAGAAAGAAGTCTTAGAAAAAGGGTTGAAGCTTTCTAACTTTAGGGTTAGGCTTGAACTAGGGTTTAGGCCACCTATGGTTTAGGTTTCTTAAGATTAGAACATGTAGCTGAATTAGAAAGGATTTGATTTAGAATTGAAAAGTTTGATATTAGAAAATTGGATTTAGAAAATGTTCAAATTAGGAAAGATTCGAATTAGGGAAGGTGGATTTAAGGAAAATTTGAAAAGAGATTTGACTTGATTTGAAGGAGTTTAGAAAGCTTATGATTTAAGAAAGAATGGATTAGGAAATCTTCGAATTAGGAATGTTTCAAAATAGAAAAGTTCCATTTTAGAAAAGTGCCAAATTAGGAAAATTTCGCTTTAGGAATGTTTTGAATTTAGAAAGTTTGAACTTAGAAAAGTTTTGAGTTTTGGAAAGTTTTAAAATTTAAAAAGGTTGGAATTAGAAAATGTTTGAATTAAGAAAGATTTGATTTCTATTTCCTAAAGTTGAAGATTTGATTTAATTTTCAAAGAGAGATAATTTGATTTTATTTCCAAAAAGGGATGATTTGATATAGTTTCTAAAATTGAAGAATTTAATTTAGTTTCCTAAGTTGAAAGATTTGATCTAGTTTCCTAATTTGAAAGATTGTATTTGACATGAAATTGTCAAGGTTGAATTTTGAAAATCTAGGATTTGAAAACCTATGATTTTGGTGGAAAAAGAGATTTTGAAAGTCTATGATTTGAAGCAAAAGAGGAAGTCATGTTTTTGGGAAAGAAAATTAGGGTTTCCTAATCATAAAATCTAAGACTTGATTTAGACTCCAAGAAAAAGAGTTTTTGGAAAGTAGACATTTGAAAAAAAAATTTCTAGGAAGGAAACTTGGAGAGCTTTTAGAAAGTGAATTTTTGAAAAAAAACTTTTGGAAAGGAGTTTGAAAAGAGTTTTTGGAAAATAGATTTTTGAAGGGAGTTTTTGGAAATAAATTTTTAGAAAGTGAATTTTTGAAGAGAGCTTTTAAAAAGTATTTTGAAAAGCAATTTTGAAAGGGGAGCTTGAAGAGAGTTTTTGAAAAGCAATTTGAAAAGTAATTTTGGAAGAGGTTTGAATAAGGACTTTTGAAATCTTTTTAATACCTCACCTTTCTAAAAAGATTCTAACCATGAAGAGATTAGAACCATTCTAAGTTGGTGGTTTTGAAAACAATATAGATTTGAAATATGGACCAATATGATTCCATTGAATATCAGACTTTCGTAAAACAACTCTAACCATGGAATAGCTAGAATTATCTTAAGATGGTGATTTTGGTGAAAAATAATTTAAGGTTTACACCCAAAATATGGACCTTAATGGTCATAATGAATATAACACTTTCCTAAAGCAACCATAACCATGAATTGGCTAGAATCACTATAGGAGTGTGATTTTAGAAATAAGATTTTGAATGCAAATTTGAAAGATGATTTGTATGCAAGTTTTGAAAACCACTTTGAAAATAAGTTTTGAGTAGATGAATGAATATGATATACACAATGCAAGTAGGGACATGAACATATAAGGTTTAGGCTTCACTACATAATCAAGGGGGCCAAATTCATATGGTCTAAGGTTGAATTAGAAGAAAGCCTCTGACATGGTGACTTTTAACCATCCTTCCTACACATGAATTGGGGGTTCCATCGTTCCAAGCATGCAAGAAAAGGGAGAAACAAGATGGGGATTAAAATAGAAGAAAACCCAAGTAGGTTAGGAGAGAGGAGAGAAAGGGGGGAATTACATAAATGTAAAGAGAAAATCAACCTCGTATCTTCTTTGCTTTATTTGCTTTGTTTTGCTTTACTTTTCTTAGACTTTGGAAGCTTCGAACTTACAGCACTTCAATCTTCAATGGATGTTGGAGGCTTGTATATGAGTGTATGATGTGTATACAGGCTAGGGTTAGAGTGTATGAAGGCTAGAGTTTGAAGAGGCCTAAGAAAACTAGGGTTTGGAGAGTTCGAGGTCTGTATGTAGAGAGACAGAGTTTCTAAACTTAGATTGCCGACTCTTTTCACTCATAAAGAATCTTTATATTTATAGACAGAAGATTGACCTGACGCTTGTTGTAGTGGTGCTAGGCCAAATATTCCACTAACACCACAAGAAGTAGAGCCAGGCCCATTTTTGGCTTGCAGTGGCGCCAACCACTTTGGAAATGTTTTTAATTGGTAAGCAAAGTATCTTTCAACCTTTGATACGCAAGGCAAAAGATTTGGGTGCCTGTATTAGTGACTATCATGTAATTTTTGGCTTGACTTCACTAAGAATGACTCCAGAAGGTCTAGGAATGTTCTAGAAGGCCAAAAATGGGTAGAAACCCTTGAAATAGTGTCTGGAGGTAATGGACTTGAAAAACAATATCGGGATGGTCGACTGAGCTATTAGGGGTAAAATGGTCAACTAGACCAAAAAACTATTGGAATGGACTCGGAATGACTCATGAGAGGACTTGAAAGTTGAAAACACTATCTAAAGTGTTCCAAAAGATTTTCGGTTTGATACCTAGAGCCGGTGTGGTAGGAAAAGGCGATCGACCTATTAGGGGCAAAACGGTTATTTTGCATTGGGCTTACCAGAATAGATTCATAATGATTTAGAAAGGTATTGAAAGGTTGAGAATATTATTAGAAACATTCTTGGGAGGTTACCGGTTTGATACCTAGAGTTGGTGTGATTCCTAGAGGCACTCAGATGCCTAAGGGCAAAATGGTCATTCTAACTAAATGGTCTCGGAATTGGTCCGGAACCAACTAGAAGACACTTAAGCATGCCAGATCATCTTTGGGATAATTTTGGAAGAGTGTACTTACCGCTCTGAGGACTTAGGTACTTTCTCGAGAAGCGTGCTGAAAAAGGCTCAAGGAACAGTTTGGTCATTTTTTACTGGAGTAGGCTAGTAGGCACTGGTGTTGACTCAGGTTTTGAGTATTTTCGTCACTCTGACAGTTTGTGACGAGTTGGTTTCTAAAGGTATCTCGTCTTTTGGTAAACATGTCACGGTCAAGAGGCGAGTTCGGTCTCGTGACATAGGGGGTTTATTGGTAATTCCCATTGTCGACCTGTTTGCGAGTGTTTCTGCCACTCTGATGGTTGCGATGTTTGCGAGTGTTTCCGCCACTCTGACGGTTTGTGTTCATTTCGAAGACTGCCTGATCTTGGAAAACTGCTATGTGGACTTATCGTCTAAGGAATCAACTTTCTTAAAAGATGTGCCAAATAACGGACATTCTTCATTGGCGGGCTAGCAGGCGCCAAAGGTGAATTGTTCTACCATCTCGGGAACTTGGGTTCATTCTCGGTCGACAGGTTTGAAGGGACTTACTGTTCCGAAGAGTTTTCTCGAAAAAACAGGCCAGGCTGGATAATCTTACCGCTTGAAGGATCAACTTTCTCAAAAGGCGTGCCGAATTTGATTTGAATTGGAATTAGACTTGAAATTAAATTTGAGATTGAAAAGGAGACTTACCGTCTCTAGGAAGACGTGCCAACTAGAATTGGACCGAGCAATGCCCTAAGTGCATTTTGGTCATTTTGCCTCTATTGGGCCCAGTGGGCCCATGAAGTGATTGATTGACTTTATTGAGTTTGGAAAGCTGGTTTTGACTTGAATGTGTCTGTGTTAGTTAGAATATAAGTCCGGATGGACCAGAGATTGCCAAGCGAAAAAAAATGGGGGTGCTTACACTTTTGAAAACTTAGACTTTGAATTATGTTTATAATACTTTCTGCCTTGATAAAGTAGCTGGTATATGCAAATTGATGGTGAGGGTTTTCAATAATAATTTAATAAGAATTTAGCTAGAACCTTTGAAAACATGTGCTTTTAATTATGCTTGTTACACTTATACTCTGACAAAACATTATTGAGTATTTATGAGTCGATGGTGAGGGTTCATGATTTTAATGTAATATTCTAGTATTTGGTTATCATTGAATATTCCCATCAAGTGGTTTATGAGGCTCGAGGGGGCCAAACGATTGACAAATGTTAAATCTGTATTGATCAACCCTAAGAAAGTCACGTGATTAGATTAATTAGATCGAAGGCTGTTTTTAATTTGTTTATTTTGCAATGTAATTTGACAATCATCAAACCTCTTAAAAATAAAATATTTTCCCTTTGGTTACTGTTTCTATAATTTTTGTCCAAATATTGTCAGCAAGAGGTGAAATTTGAACCGGTTGGTTTAGCTTTCAACTTAAGTTTCTGTGTTTAGCATGGCTTAGTCGGTATCTAACCCATTACCTAGGATGAATTCTGGCACCTACCATCCGCAACTGTGACATTTCACATAATTTAAAACTTCATTCCCTGTAAATCGACCCCATTCTTACCAAGTTATTTTAACTGCTACTTCACCGTATTTGCACTTGGGTGTCTAAATTCTCACAATCTGGGCATAGACAAACAATTTTTAGCACCGTGGTTAGGAAATACGAGCAAATGTCTCATCAAGTAAGGACCATGGGGGCCTAGGAATCAAACCATTACAAATGATGAATGCTGCTCTACTAGCTAAATGGTGGTGGAGATTTGGATCTGGAAAAAATCCTCTTTGGAGGAGAGTTATTTATAGCAAATACAATTTGGACAACTCTAGATGGCTTCCCCCATAACTCCTCATTCCATAAAATATTTGACATTTGGAAAGGGATCACCCAATATGGGTTTGGTGCTGATGTTTTCAGTAAGGTACTAACGGAAAACTTACATATCAGCATTGGATATGATAATGCTACCCAATTCTGGCTTGAGCCTTGGTTGTTGCTCACCCAGAGTCAGGCCCAGAACCAGGTTCATTGCAAAATAAAGCTTGCTGAGTTATTTCCTAAGCTATTCTCTCTGTCATTAAATCAACAGGATCTGATCAGTGATGTGTTTCAGCCAAAAGGATATGCTAGATGGTGTTTGCATTTCGAAATGAATATTAGAGCTTAGCAAAGTGAAGAACTCAAAACGCTCATTAGCATGCTCAATTCTTGTAGCCTAATCCCAAATAAAGGTGACTCCTTATCTCGGGAAGGTGTTCATTTCAAAATCTTTTTTGTTAGTTCTTTCTGTAATTCAGTTCAAAAAACTATGGGATTACCTAGCTAGTCCAATCTCTATGTATGGGGGAATGCTACTTCTCGTAAAGTATAAGTTTTTGGATCGTTAGCTTTACAAAAGAAAATATATACTACAGACTTGCTTCTTTATAGGGGTGTTCTTTTTACTGATTCTAACCTAAAATGTGCTCTGTGTATAGAAGAGATTGAATCCTCTGATCACTTGCTTTTAAGATGCAAGATCTCTTGGCTTATCTGGGTTTCTATCCTTAATTGGTTGGGAGTATAGTAGGTCTCTCCTCCTTAATTGGTTGCGGTATTCCTACAATTGGAGTTAGTACCCCGCAAGAGTACGGGGGTCGCGATGAAGTATAAATCGGTATCGTTCTCTCTCAAGGGACCTAACCAAATATAGGCTCTAACACTCACCTCACACTAACCTAACTTAGGATTGAATTACAATAAAAAAAGGAATTGGATCTAAAATAAAAAGGAAAATAAAAAGACCGAAAATCTTTTAGGTTGTTTTGAATTCCTAAACTATTGCAATGAAAATAAAGACAATTAACACTAGACAATTAAATTAAAACAATTAAAAAAGGAATTGGGTTCAACTGATCCAATTGTGTCGCTTGGATTTTTTGTACTTGAGGAATACTCACACAAGCGAAAAAACGCTATACTCTCTCGTTAGAATTCACCCTCCTAGAAGAATGAGTGCGATTAAGTTTGAATTGAAAATAGATTTGAATAAAGGGCTTTTGGAAAAAGATTTGGAGTCGCCACCTAACTTGATTAAGGTGAGTTAGGTCACCTAAAAACTAAGAATAATCCGGAGACTACACTTAGGGTTTTTGGAAAACGATTTTGAAAATATCTCCTCAAGAGAGGGTTTTTAAGAAAATAGGTTGTTTGGCAACCTTTGGAAAACATTTAGCCCTTTTTGAAAAATAACTCCTTTTTGGTCTTTGAAATCAGTGATTCTAGGTTCGGAGGTTGGTTACGTGTAGGGAAGACGCACTAAGCCATCACCCTACCCCGCCCTTTCGGTACCTACATGTCGATCTACCTTAGATTCAGCTATGAGAGTCTTTAACTAACTATTGACCCGTCCTATCCACTTTGAAAAAGAATGTTTGAAAGGAAACTAACATGATACATGATATGCAAGTGCAATAGAAGAGAGTTGATTTAGAAATAGATTTGAAAAGAATTTGATTTGATTTGATTTGAAAAGAAAGAGATGGAAGTTTGAATTTGGAAACAAGATTTTGGAAATCAAAATTGAAGATTGAAAATAAAAATTTAAAATTGAAAATTTGAAAATAGATTGGAGATTTGGAAAGATTTTGGAATTTGAAATTTGAAAAATATGGAGGAATTTGAAATTTGAAAGAAATTGTGACCGCACTTATGAAGGTTGCCTACGTATCCTTTTGGAGGAATCAGGTCAGTTGTAGTTCGGACAAGAGTCCGATTGAAAATAAAATGTTTGATTTGAAAAAGGAGTTGAATTGGAATTTGGATTGGAAGATTGAGAGATTGAACTTAAAATGGAATATTGAAGATTAGAATTTAGAATCTTGAAATTGAGAAGGTTAAATTTTGATTTGAAAAGATAGAACTTGGAAGAAAGATTTAAACTTGTTTTGGAAAGACGAAGGTTTAGGAAACCTAGACTTAGGAAACACAGGATTTAGGAAAGACTTGAAGTTTAAGGAAGATTAGGCTTGAATGTTGGATTTGGAAAGATTTTGGAAGATTTAGGAAAGATTGGATTTTAGGAAATGTTCGAATTAGGAAAGGTCCGATTTAGGAAAGTTTCGAATTAGGAAAGTTTCATTTTTGGAAAATTTTGAAATTAGGAAAGTTTTTATTTTAGGAAAGTTTTGAATTAGGAGAGTTTTAACTTAGGAAAGTTTTGAAAATGGAAAGTTTAGTTTTAAGAAAGGTTTTGAAATAGGAAAGTATTGAGTTTAGAAATGTTTTGAATTAGGAAAGTTTCAATTGAAGAAAGTTTTGTATTAAGAAAGTTTTGAAGTTTTAGGAAAGTTTAGAGTTTAGAAAGATTTGAAATTTAGAAAGTTTAAGATTTAGAAAGTTTTAACTTAAGAAAGTTTTGAATTTAGAAAGATTTGAGATTTAAAAAGTTTAAGATTTAGAAAGTTTTAGGGTTTTAGAAAATCTTAAGATTAGGAAAGGTTTGAGTTTAAAGAAGGTTTGAAAGCTTATATTTGAAAAGTTAAGATTTGAAAAGAGGCTAGAATTAGGAAAGGGTAGAATTAGAAAAGATTTGAAAGTTTTGATAAACTTATGATTCAGGAAGGTGAGAATTAGGAGAGAGTTGAATTAGGAAATATTTAGATTTTGAGTTTTAAAATTTAGGAAAGATTTTATGTTCAAGCTTTGGAAACTTAAGATTTAGGAAAGTGAAAGATTAGGAAGGAGTTGAATTATGAAAGAGTTGGATTAGGAAGAGATTGGATTTGGTTTCTAAAAGAAAAGGTTGGATTTTGTTTAAAAAAACGGAGGATTGGATTTGGTTTCCTAAACGGGAATATTTGATTTGGTTTTCCTAAAGGGAAGATAGGATTTGGCAAGGATTTGGAAAGGGAGATTCTAGAAACCCTAGATTTGAAAAATTATAGTTTCGACGTAGAAAACAGGTTTTGGAAACATGTATAGTTTGGATGTGAAAACAAGAGGTTTTGGAAACCTAGGTTTGGGGCAAAATTTGAAAATCATGTTTTTGGAAAGAAAATTAGGGTTTCCTAATTGTGAGTTCTAGGGTTTGATTTGGGCTCTAAAGAGAAAGGATTTTTGGAAAGTGCGTTTATGAAAACGAAGATTTTCTAGAAGGGAATCGTAGGGAGGAGTATTTAGAAAGTGAATCTGAAGATAGAGTTTTTGGAAAAAGATTCTAAAGAAAAGGAGTTTTTAGAAAGTGTGTTTTTGGAAATGTGGATTTGAAAAGGAAAATTCTAGAGGGGAATTTCTAGAAGGAAGATTTTGGGAAAGAGAGTTTTTAGAAAGATTTTTGGGAGAGTTTTTCTAGGAAAGAGACCTAGGGAACGTTTTTTAGAAAGTGGACTTTGGGGAGAGTATTTTGAAAAGAAATTGAAAAAGAGAGTTTTGAAAAATAGATTTTGGGAGGGAGTTTTTGAAAACAACTTTGAAAAGGAGAGTTTTAGGAAAGTATGTTGAAAAAGAGATTTTGAGGAAGAGGGATTTGAAAGGAGAGTTTTTTAGAAGATGCAAAAGATCTCACTTTCCTAAAGCGATTCTAACTATAAAAAGGCTAGAACCACTTTAGGAAAACGGTTTTGAAAATAACAAGATTTGAAAATATGGACCATATTGGTCACTTTGAATGTAACACTTTCCTAAAGAAATCCTAGCCATGGAAAGGCTAGAATCATCCTAGGATTGTAATTTTGAAAACATGTTTTGAAAAAGAGAAATTTGATGCAATTTTGAAAACAAGTTTGAAAATGATTTTTGAAAACGATTTTCTGAAGATGCAAGATCATGATATGTACAATGCAATTTTGGGGTCGTGAATATACAAGGCTAAGGCTTCACCACCTAATCAAGGGGGGCCGGACCCACGTGGTCTCTGGTTAAACTAGAAGAAAGCCCCCGACATGGTGACTCTCTAATAGTCTAATCCTACACATGGACCGGGAGTCCCCTTGTTTCAAGCATGCAAAGAAAGGGGGGGGGGGGGGAAAGAGATGGGGGATTAAAATAGAGAAAACCCAAGTGGGTTAGGAGAGAAAAGAGAGAGGGGGGAAGTGCGAAAATTTAAATAGAGAACCTATCTTGTATCTTGTTTATTTTGCGCGCCTTGCTTTCTTCAGTCTTCGTCTTAGTCTTGGTATTCAATCTTCAAACTTCAGATTGCAACTTTTCAAATCTTCGAAGGAGGGTTGAAGGCTAGTGTATGAGTGTATGGGGGTGTGTATGAGTGTATAGAGGACTAAGGTTTAGTGTATGGTGGCTAGGGTTTGGAAAACCTAGGGAAACTAAGGTTTAGGAGGTGCTCGAGCTCTGTATATCGAATGATATGATTTTTTGTTTGAGTTGACGGATCTTTTTCACGTTGGAAGACGCTCTGTATTTATAGAGGTTGGACAACACTGGCGCCTGTTGCAGTGGCGCTAAGTCAAACTTTACACTGGCGCCACTAGAAGTGGCGCCAAGCCATTTTTTGGCTTGGCGCCACTACTAGTGGTGCCAGCCATTTAGGAAATGTTTAAGGTCAGCAAGCAACATATCTTTGACTAGATTTGGGTGCCTGTACTAGTGACTACCATGTAATTTTTAGCCTGGCTTTATTGAGAGTGACTCCGAAAAGTCTGGGAATGATTTAAGGGACCGGGAATGGCCCGAAAGGCTGAAAAAGAGCAGGAACACTTAGAATAGTGTCCCAGAGGTATTTGACTTGAAAAGTGAGGATAGAATGTGTCGGAATGGTTGACCGGGCCTTTAGGGGCAAAACGGTCAATCGGATCGGGAAGCTGCCGGGATGGATTTGGACTGTCCCGGAAGAAGACTTGGGATTTGGAAATATTATTTAGAATTTTTCCAAAGGTTACCGATTTGATACCCAGAGTCGGTGTGGTCAGAAGAGGTGACCGGCCCACCAGAGGCAAAACGATCATTTCGCACCGGGTTTGCTGGAACTGACTCGGAATGATCCGGAAGGATAGAGGAAAGTTGAGAATACTATAAGAAGTAATCTCAGAGGATTACCGATTTGATACCCAGAGCCAGTGTGGTCGAAAAAGGAGACCGGCCCACCAGGGGCAAAACGGTCATTTTGTACCGGGTTGGCCGGAACTGACTCGGAATGATCCGGAAAGGTAGAGGAAGGTTGAGAATACCATAAGAAGTAATCTCAGAAGGTTACTGGTTTGATACCCAGAGCCAGTGTGGTTCTCGGGGCATTCGAATGCCCAGGGACAAAACGGTCATTTAGCTTCAAGGTAATCTCAGAAGGTTACTGGTTTGATACCTAGAGCAAGTGTGGTTCCCGGGGCATTCGAATGCCCAGGGACAAAACGGTCATTTTGTCACACCCCTAACCCAATTAGACATTAATTATGTCACATTAGGTGAGGCGTGATCGCATAGGTCACCGTACCTGCGAACGACACCTTAACCCATACTCAAAAATAAAAGAACGCAGTGGAATAAACAATACAATGAGGAAAATATAATAAACTCTCCAAAGGAATACATTACCACTTGAAAATAATCAACATCCTTTCACAAAATTCTTTACCATTATACAAAGTTAAAACATAATACCAAAACCCAACGTCTATATAAAATACAACCATGAAACTGAAAGTAAGACAATGAAGCTGTCCCAAGCCCCGTGACTTGACATCCTGACATCGACATGATTGCCACCACGGCAAGAACCAAGATTGCAGTGAACCAAACCGTTATCTCCAAGTTACCTGTCAAGACAGTCTGTGTGGGTGTGAGCTAATTGTCAACATGCTCACGACAGATAATCAAACTCATAAAGAATGATAATAAGCACTCAAATGCATACAGGTAGAAATGATTAATATATATCTATATCATGGATGTCTCAATGCAATGCATGTATCACCCACACGTGCGCGCAATTTTAGATAACGTTGGCCCAATATATCGATGGCGCGTTATCAAGGAATGCCCACCGTGGCACCCCTAGGCTAGTCCACCGTGACTAAGCCTTGGTTAACCCACCATGGTTAACTCTCTCCAGTGCAATGCAAGGCATACAATATGAATGGTATGCAATGCCACCATGTATATAAAATCATCAATGTCTCCACAGAACTTCTCATATAATACCAATTTCACCTCATATATAAACACCTTCAACACCTCATGTGCATTCACCACCATTATACATATAAAAAATTCACAATGCATTTAACATGAATAAGATTATCTCAAAATCTCATAATTCCACAATTAATACCAAAATAGATAATAACACAAGCAATATATATATTCACTTCTATATGAATAAGATTATCCTATGATCCCACCTGTCACCGCACACACACTATGTCAAAGATCACTTCGGGGTTGACGTTGAAGAATCTTGCTCTCCGTTAGCTCCTATCACCACAACCGTATTAGTTTAGGAAACTCAATGTATACTCCGATAATCATAGCTATAATGTCTACACAAACAAGTTATAACACTGAAATTATACATTAGAACTACCATATGCTAATCTCAATCACACTCCCAATGTAAAGCTAGAGTTGAAAAATACCAAAATACATCAAGTCCTCTAATCTGCCAAACCTGACACAGGCTTCATAATCTGGACATAACTTCGTGGGCTTATGCCCAAAAATTCTAAAACTTTAGAAATACCAACTAGACATATCAAAGAGTATCCAGACCAAATTGTACATTTTTTGAACATGCCTAAGTATTTATTTGGTATTTTCAAATACAGGGCAGTGCTGCAGAAACTCGAATTCAGCAGTAAATAGTCTATCTTTGATAAATTAATAACATAGGTAAACGACATCTAAATGATCTGAAATTTGGTACAGATTATCATCAACCTTTATCCTAGATACAGTAAAAATTTCATAATTTTTGGGCTACTCTAACTTGGTCGAATGCTCTGTTAAACCAGAGGTTACAGATCTGGGCATCAAAAATCTGCAGGGACAGTCCCATTTCAAAAATTCCCCATAATTCGAAATTACAACATTTTTAAGTGAATCCAAAGCCCAAATGATCCTCATAACTCTAACTTATAGTGTTCAAAAATTCAGCCACAAATAAAATTTTTAGCTAGGTCGAAATGTCTCTAAACAGTAGCATTTTCATAGAGCATACTCTGTTAGGGCTGCCATGGGTGATTCTAAATTTTTACCATGGAAGATCTCACCTCCATCCTCTTCCTTCCATGGCATGATTCATACAACATGTAATAATTAGAGAAAATAAGATGAAACAAGCATGATACTTGACTCGCCTCCGTATGCGGTTTCCTACAAATTGGAGTTAGCACCCCGCAAGAGTACGGGGTCGCGATGAAGTATAAACCGGTAATCCGGTATCGTTCTCTCCCAAGGGACCTAGCCAAATATAGGCTCTAGCACTCAACTCACACTAACCTAACCTAGGATTGGATTGCAATTATGTGGGGAATTAGATCTAAAATAAAAAAATAAAATAAAAAGACCGAAAATCTTTTGGGTTTTGATGGTGGTTTTGAACCTATTGCAATGAAAATAAAAAAACAATTAACACTAGACAATTAAAGTAAAGCAAAATGAAAATAGAATTAAAGCAATTAAAGGGGAATTAGGCTTAAATGATCCAACCACTCAATTTCATCCAAGGTTTCCAATGGGGTTTATAACTCAAATCAAACACAACATTTAAGTGTGTTTGATTCGGAGAATTTAGCTTTGAAAACCAATTATTCTCAAGCAATTGAAATTAGATACATGTTCGATGGGGAATCAAAGGTTAATACCATCGATTCAACTTAGTCAATACCAAATTTGTGGTTTGTGCATTGATTAGCCAAACATAGTCAATAACCTAGGTTTTCTAAGGCATCTTCAATCAATTGTTGGGAATGAATTTCTAGCAATTGTGGAGTATTTTTCTAATCAAGAGTCCTAAATTAATACCATTGATTTGGGTGATGAAAATCCCCAAATTTAGTCAATAATCTAAGTTTTCTAAAAAACACCTAATTACTAAAATTTGAATTTGAATTCTAAGAAAATATGGCAATTAATCCATGAGATACCTCCAATTGAATTCCTTGGATTATTTGGGTGATTTTCACATTTAAACCCAATGTAAAAACTAGCTAATTAAACTCATAATAAAAGTATGAAAAATGAAAACAAAGCATGTAGAGATTTAATCTAAAATTTACTTGAAAATTAAGAGTGTTTGGATACAAGAAAAATATAAAAAAGTGCAAGAAAGTGAAAGAAAATACAATACAATGAATAAAATTACAAGTTTCTACATTATACTACAATTACAAAGCTAAATCTAAGCTAAAAATAAAAATGAAGAAAAATAGAAAAATCTAACCTTGAAGAGGCTCTCCTGCCGCCCCCCTGCTCTAAAAAACCCTAACTATTCAAAAACTATAAAAAAAAACCTAAAAAACGCAGCTTCGGACGCAAAAAACACAATCTGGATGAACAGTAATCGTTCGAATACCGTCCGGACGGTCCGTTCGACGCCCGTTTGAAGTCCGTTCGGACGGTGAACAGTAACCGTCCGAACGGTACTGTTCACCGTTCGGACTGGTACTGTTCATGAACAGTAACCGTCCGAACGGTGAACAGTACCCGTTCGGACGGTTACTGTTCACACTGTTCAGTCGCAGAAACTTCGAAACTTGATTTGGCCACCCTAGAGTTCGATTCAGCCGATGTACATTAGACGCAAAGTTGTAGAGCTTGAAGTCTTCTTTCCAATGACGCAAAAATCAGCTCAATCGGATATCGAAGTGAAAAGTTATGGCTAAAATACCGAGACAGGTCTGAATTTTCATGAACAAAATATTCGCCTTGACCTCGCTTTGATTATTCTTGATTTCTTTTCACCTTTATTTGCTTATATAACCTAAAAAACACATACAAAACATACTCAAACAAATATCTAACTAAAATAAGAAAATTAACAATAATTTAACTCTAACAAAGTGCGAATTAGAGGCCAATAATTACACTTTTACCGTGTAATCAATACTCACCTTAGATGAGGAAAACAAAGTGCAAGAAAGCTTCCTTAGATTTTTCCCTTCTTTCCTTCTTCTTTCTCTTTTCCACCGATTGCTCCTTCTCTCTTCAAGCTTCTCTCTCTCTCTATAACTCTATATCTCTCTCTCTCTCTCTATAATGGCAGCTATCTTTCCTCTCTTCTCCCTCCCTCCCATCATGCTAACCACTCACTCCCCACCATTCTTGTTTTTTCCTTTCTTTTTTTTCTTCCTTTTCTTTCTTCATTTGCCTTCTTGTCCCCTCTTGTCATCTTTCTCCCTTTCTCTCCACCGACACCCTCCCTTCCTCTCAATTAACTTCAATAGAAACATAATACTATATATCTCACCCCCCTTAGTATTTTATACACCCACTTATTATATTTTAGGTATTTTATACATTTACTTATTATACCCACTCACCAATGTTTCACCATTTAAATACAAGTGACACACACAATTTATAATTAACCATGCAATAGATGTAAATTAAATTAAATAAACCAATTTAACTATGTTTATGATGCAATTCAACTAATTATAAAAATATGAGATTAGGGTTTCACAACTCTTCCCCCCTTAAAGAATTTCGTCCCGAAATTCCCTTACCTCATGCAAATAGATATGGATACTGTTTTTGCATTTTCTCTTCACTCTCCCATGTAGCTTCTTCCATTGTATGGCTCCTCCACAGTACTTTCACCAACGGAATTACCTTATTGCGAAGTACTTGATTCCTTCGATCTAATATCTGAACCGGCTCCTCAATATAACTCAAATCATCTGCTAACTCAACCGGTTGGTGAACCAATACATGTGACGGATCTGACACATACTTCCTTAACATAGATACATGGAAAACATTATGTAGCTTGGCCATTTCTGGAGGTAAATCCAACCTGTAAGCCACAACACCAACTCTTTCCACAATAGTATACGGCCCAATGTATCTTGGATTCAATTTACCTTTCCTTCCAAATCTCAGAACACCTTTCCATGGAGAAACTTTAAGAAACACTTGGTCTCCCACCTTAAACTCAAGTTCACGCCGTCGGTTATCCGCATAACTTTTCTGTCTGCTCTGTGCCACCTTCAAATGCTCTTGAACTGTCTTGCTTTTCTCAATTGTGTCTTGGATCATCTCTGGGTCCAACAACTGTCTTTCACCTACTTCAGTCCAACATACCGGAGTTCTACATCTTCTACCATACAATGCTTCAAACGGTGCCATACCAATGCTAGATTGATAACTATTGTTATATGCAAATTCCATCAAAGTAATGTAATCTCCCCAACTACCTTTGAAATCAAGCATACAAGCTCGCAACATATCTTCCAAAGTCTGGATAGTTCTTTCAGATTGTCCGTCTGTCTGAGGATGAAAGGCCGTACTAA
This sequence comes from Euryodendron excelsum, assembly GCA_033060915.1. NCBI lineage: Eukaryota > Viridiplantae > Streptophyta > Magnoliopsida > Ericales > Pentaphylacaceae > Euryodendron > Euryodendron excelsum. The sequence goes on along the minus strand of CM065378.1, from coordinate 9,154,239 downwards.
ACTTCAATGATGTACCCATAGCTTGCTGAAAACTCAACCAAAATCTTGACGTAAACCTTGGATCTTTGTCCGAAACTATCGATACTGGTGTTCCATGCAGTCTGACAATCTCTTTCACATATAACTTGGCATATTGATCCAATGTATACGTAACTTTTATTGGAAGAAAATGAGCTGACTTGGTCAATCTGTCCACAATAACCCATACAGAATCATGCCCACTAGGAGTTTTCGGTAATCCCACCACAAAATCCATAGTGATATGCTCCCATTTCCATTGGGGTATCGAGAGAGGTTGCAATAATCCCTCCGGTCTTTGATGCTCAGCTTTTACCTGTTGGCAAGTTAAACATTTTGCCACAAATTCAGCAATATCCCTCTTCATACCTGACCACCAGTATATCTCCCGAAGATCTCTGTACATCTTGGTGCTCCCCGGATGCATAGCATATAGTGAGTGATGCGCCTCCTCCAGAATTTCATTCTTTAAAGCTGGATGATTAGGTATACAAAAGCGATTTCCCAACTTCAAAGTACCATCATCAAGAATAGAGAAATTGGTGCTCACCTTCTCCATCACTTCTTGTCTAATCTTCATCAATTGCTCATCCTGCATTTGAAGTTCTCGAATTCGATCAAGTAACAATGGTCTCACCCGAAAATGAGCTAACATGACACCCATACTTTTCTGTTCAAACTCCACTCCCAAGGAAGTCATTTCCGCATACAATTCTGCTCGATAACATCGCATGCAAGCCAGTCTACTTGAAGACTTCCGACTTAAGGCATTAGCCACTACATTGGCTCTTCCCGGATGGTAATGAATCACACATTCGTAGTCTTTAATTAGTTCCATCCATCTTCTCTGTTGTGCATTCAAATCTCGTTGAGTAAATAGATACTTCAAGCTTTGATGATCTGTATAAATTTCACAAGGTTCCCCATACAAATAATGCCTCCATATCTTCAATGCAAATACTACAGCTGCCAACTCCAAGTCATGAATAGGATAGTTCCTTTCATGTGTCTTCAACTGTCTTAACGCATAAGCGACCACCCTTCCTCGTTGCATTAGAACACACCCCAATCCTTGATGTGAAACATCGCTATACACCACAAAGTCTCCCTTCCCGGATGGAATTATTAATACCGGTGCTGAAGTCAGCTTGGTCTTCAGCTCCTTGAAACTACGTTCACAATCAACTATCCACACGAATGCCACATTCTTGCGAGTCAATTGTGTCAAAGGAACGGCAATCGATGAAAAACCCTGTATAAATCTCCGATAGTAACCTGCTAATCCCAGAAAACTTCTAACCTCAGAGACATTCTTCGGTTGTTCCCAATTCATAATAGCCTCAATTTTCCGTGGATCAACATTAATGCCCTGAGCAGATATCACATGCCCCAAAAACACTACCTTATTAAGCCAAAATTCACACTAGCTGAACTTAGCATATAATTGCTTATTCCGCAAAGTTTGCAATACAAGTCTCAAATGATTCTCATGCTCTTCTTGACTACGAGAATATATCAATATATCATCAATAAAGACAATCACAAAAGAATCAAGAAAAGATCGAAATACCCGGTTCATTAAATCCATGAAGATAGCAGGTGCATTAGTCACTCCGAATGGCATCACCAAAAATTCATAATGACCATATCGAGTACGGAATGCGGTTTTTGGTACATCACTATCTTTTACTTTCAATTGATGATATCCAGATCTCAAATCAATCTTTGAAAACACTGCAGCTCCTTGCAATTGATCAAACAAATCATCAATCCGAGGCAAAGGATATCTGTTCTTTACAGTAACCTAATTCAATTGTTGGTAATCAATACACAATCTCATGGTGCCATCATTTTTCTTCACAAACAACACTGGTGCTTCCCACGGCGATACACTTGGTTGAATGAATCCCTTATCACACAAGTCTTGCAATTGAAGTTTCAACTCCCGCAATTCGGATGGTGCCATTCTATACGGTGAAATTGAAATTGGTGTTGTTCCTGGTAACAAGTCAATAGAAAACTCCACCTCTCTGTCTAGTACCACCCCTGGAAGCTCATCTGGAAAAACATCCAAAAAGTCTCGAGCCACAGGAATATCAGATACCTTTAGTTCTGATTTGATAGTGTCAACTATATGTGCAAGATACCCTTTACATCCTTTCTGCAACAACTTCTTAACTTTTAAAGCTGATATCAAACAAGTTGAAACTACATCTCTTTACCCTTGGAATCGAAATTCTACTTCATTTGGCAGTCTAAAAACAACTTCTTTCTTAAAGTAATCAATAGATGCATGATACAAAGATAACCAATCCATCCCCAATATCAAATCAAAGTCATGAATAGCTAATGGAATCAGGTCAACTGCCAACTCCTTACCCCCAATCTTCACCACACAATCTTTATATATCCTGTCTACTACTATCACATCTCCCACCGGTGTAGACACAAGTAAAGGTTGTGACAATGAACTACATGGTCGATCCAAATGCAAACTAAATGCAATAGAAACAAATGAATGTGTAGAACCCGGATCTAACAACACATATGCCTCTTTATCAAGTATAAATAACGTACCTGTCACAACATTAGGAGTAGCCTGCACATCTCTCATCGTCATGGCATAAACCCGTGCCTGAGTGTGAGGTTCTGGTGTCATAGCTGGCCCCTATTGAGCAACCCCCATTGTTCCCCTGTCTCCGCTCGCCACATTACCCACTGATGATGTTGCCGCAAGATTCCGAGGACAATTTCGTGCTATGTGACCCGACTGTCCACACTGATAGCACTTATCGCTCCATGACACTGGACAATCTCTCACAATATGCCCCTCAGTCCCACATCGGTAGCAAATGATGCCCCCAGTGCAAGTGGACCCTATGGGCCTGAGAAGCTACTGGTGGACTAAATTCAAGTTAAAAAGATGGGCTTAAAGTCTAAATATGCATGTGATGTGTGAAAGTGAGCTTGGTCAGCTCGGAGATTGCCAAGCGGACAAAAATGGGGTGCTTACACCAATCACTCAATCCATCCAAGACTTTTAATGGGATTTATAACTCAAAACAAACACAACATTTAAGAGTGTTTGATTTGGGAGATTTAACTTTAAAAACCAATTATTCTCAAGCAATTGAAATTAGACACATGGTCAATGGGGAATCAAATGTTAATACCATCGATTTAACTTAGTCAATACCAAATTTGTGGTTCGTGCATTGATTAGCCAAACATAGTCAATAACCTAAGTTTTTTAAGTTATCTTACAATCAATTGATAAGAATTAATTCCTAGTAATTGTGGAGATCTTTTTTAGTAAAAATTCCTAAATTAATACTATCAATTTGGGTGATGAAAGTCCCCAAACTTAGTCAATAATCTAGATTTTCTAAAACATCCATATGGAATTACTAGGAATTTAAAATTTGAGAAAATATGACAACTAATACATGAGATACCTCCATTGAAACTTTTGGATTTCTTGGGTGATTTTCACATTTAAACCCAATACAAATTCTTAGTTACTTGAATCCATTAGAAAAACATATAAAATGTAAAGAAAAGGCATGAGGAATTAAATCTAAATTTTACTTGAGGAATAGAAGTGTTTGATTACAAGGAAAGTACAAGAAAATGCAAGAAAATGAAAAAAAATACATTACAATGAAGAAAAATTACAAGTTTTAACAAAATACTACAACTACAAGGCTAAATCTAAGCTAAAAATGAAGAAAAATATAAAAAGTAATCTTCTTGGAGCTTCTCCCGCCGCCCCTCTATCTCAAACTAACCTTAACTACTCAAAAAACTTACAAAAAAAATCCTAAAAATGCAGTTTCGGACGCAAAAAATGTAATCTAAATGAATAGTAACCGTCTGAATACTGTTCAAACGGTGCGTTTGATGGCCGTCTGAAGTGCGTCCGAACGCCTTGTTCGGATGGCTGAATAGTAACTGTCCGATGAACAATAACCGTTTGGACGGGTACTATTCATCACTATTCAACTCAGAAACTTTGAAACTTGATTTGACCACCTTAGAGCTTGATTCAGTTGATGCACATTAGAGATAAAGTTGTAGACTTTAAAGTCTTCTTTTTAATGATGCAAAATTCAACTCAATTGGATATCGGAGTAAAAAGTTATGGCCAAAATACCGACACAGGTTTGACTTCTCATCCCCGGTTTGTTTGTTTTGAACCCGCCTTAATCATTTTTTGCATCTATTTGCCTTTATTAGCTCCTAAAACCTACAAAGCACACACAAAACACAATAAATCAAATATGAAACTAAATTAAGACAATTAACTACAATCTAAGTCTAACAAAGTGTGAATTAACGGCTTATGATTATACTTTTCGGGTGTAATCACTCTACTAATCAGATTATAATTTTTGGTATTCTGCTTATGCACTATAACTGGATTGTGAAAAATTCTACAGTACTCAGCAATTTCATCTATAATATCACAGTTGTTAGAAGTCTCAAATGTTCCATCCCTTCTAGGTTTTTCTAAGTTGGTCCCTTGCCAACCTTTTTCTCTTTTCTTGGCCTGGCTTGATTGGGTTCCCCATCTCAGTGATGTCCTCTTTGTACCTTTTTCTCCCTTAATGAAATTCTTTCTTTTGCTGATAAAAAACAAAAAGGAAAGCAAAGGAAAAAAATTAAAAAACAAAAAAAAGGACAAAAAATGACCAAAAAGGGAAGAAACAATAAAGAAAAGAAAAACAAAAAGGCTTCCCTTCATTCTCATCCCAGAAGAGCAGAGATTAGACAAAAAATCTAAGTTAAATAAAACTGATACCTGGAAAGAAGTAATGAACCTTCTTGTTTTTCACGAGCAACTGCTTAAAATTTTGCACCCTGATCTTCACTAAAAGTAAATAAATAAATATATATGAAGGAATTAATTTTTAAAGTATTTATTTTTCAATTGTAATTCATTTTTGACCCACTTAGTCTCTAGAATTTTAAATATCTTTTTTTGTGCATCTTAATAGGCCTATTGACTTCTAGACTATTACAAATGCTCCAACTATATTCGGCCTGATGAAAAACATTACACATTTTCTATCCCATATTTTTTGAATAAGAAGAGTATTTTTCTACTAGAAAACGTGAGTGCTCCCGATGAGAGTGGTTGTGACAAAATGAGTTGGACCTTGGAGGTAATTGTTGTGATCAGTGATTTTAGGACACCAATACCGCGCTTCACAATTCTTATATGCTAATTTTTCTGCTTTTAGCTAGGCATGAAAATTTTATTTTAATTTGCATGATATTTTATTGTACAAAATCCATTTAATTATATAGGCTTTTGGAGGACTTCTAGCAGCCCAGTAGTCAATAAGCCTATTAAGATTTAACAAGCATAAATACAACCTTTAAATTTCTGTAATAACCCATGCTGAAATAGCCAATAAAATGAGCCACTATGACATAAATAAATGTTATGAAGCTTCACAAAATAATTCCAGCAAAGAAAATGCCCATGCCGAAATAACCAGTTAAATAAGCCAACATAAGATAAATAAAAGTTAAGAAACTTCACAAACTAATTTCAACATTGAAAACGCTATTCTTCCAACAAGATGTGTACATAAAATTCTACCAAATTGATGTGATAATGACATTTTTTAATTATATCATTTTATACATAAATTCCATATAAATTTTCCGATACTGTCTGATTATATAACACTAAGGTTACAAGAAAATAGCCAAAGTCGGGTCGTGTGGGAGGAATAATAATAATGAATGCAAATGGCAACAGATTTTTTTGATGCTTAAAGATAGAAATATGAAAGATGGAAGGAAAAAAATGATAAAAGCCAGCCAAAATGGCGATGATAAGATCGAGCATGCATGCAAGACCATCCATACAGTACAGTATTAACAGCAAAGAAGACAAGAGCAGGCCTCTGAAAATATTATGTAGTATCTGCTTGTTGTTGGTCTGAAAAGGAAAAAAGAAAAGCTTTGGGTGAAACCCCAAAAACAGAATGGTTCAGTGGTCCATTTGTTACCCTCACTGTCAAAGGGCTCAATGAAAGTGGCAGTGGTAGTAGTAGTAGTCATCGAAACTCAGAGAGATTGAGCCAGAGAAAGACTCACTCTGAGAGCCTCTGTGAGTATATATATATATAGAGAGAGAGAGAGAGATCACCATTTCGAAGGAGGACAAATGAATTCAGACTATTCAGTCACTGCAGATAACAGCAGACATGCAGTTGTAGAAATGTGTACAGTGGACTCTCAGATTCTACTGTTCATTAGCTTTGCATTTGCCATGGATGTCGCAAACTCGATCTCTCTCTACCCCGTGTTTTTTTTTTTTTTTTGGTCTCTCTCTTCTTACACACACTTTCCTCTCTTTATCTACAAAGAGAAAAATTGTTACAATGTTTACCAGAACAAACTGAATAAAAGTAATTCATTTTAAAGTAAAACATTTATCAAGATAACTTTTAGTTATAATAATATCATTTTTACATCACTTTACTAGTACTTTTTGTACAAAATTTTTGAAAAAATAACATTTTTCACATAGAATTTGTACAAAAAAATACTATCAAAATGATATAACAAAGACATTATTATAATTAAAGAGTTATCATAATAAATATTTTATTTAAAATTGAATTACTCATATCCAAAATTCGGTTTGAATTTCTGTGACCCTAATTATATTCGAGAAGGAACTTCAATAAAAATCGAACAGGCACTTCCAATATTAATGCACAGATTTTCCTCTCTCTCTCTCTCTCTCTCTCTCTCTCTCTCTCTCTAAACTTCACAGACACAAATAGACAATGACCAGTCATAACAACTAACAACAGCCTCACACGCATTCAAAACAGTACAAAACCGTGGCATTCATTTCCAGGCTCTTCTTCATCACCTTCTTCTTCAACTTCACACAAGTCCTCACCGTGCGGCCCATGACCGTCTCCAAAGGCACGTACATGGTCTTTGAGGGACCTCTTGTGCTTGAAATCAGAGCCACAGATACAAAACCATAGCTTCCCACAATTCTTCTCGTGAGTCCTCCAATCCCCTCTAACAGCAAAAGGCTTCCCACATTTTCTACACCCGAACGGCTTCGCCCCGTGCTTTCGCTTGTAATGTGTCTGGAGTGTCCTGAAGTCCTTCAATGGCTTTGATCTTGGGTTTTCTATATTGTTCTTACAACCCTCTGCGCAGCAATAACAAGGTAGTCTCAACATAGAGGAGTCTGGTTTTGTCCCTCTTAGTGACTCTGGCCCCTTCCTATATTGCGATCCATGCCCCCACATATGCATCTACAGACATTAGTACAAGAAAAACAGTAAGCATCACACACACAAATGTATATACATATACAGAGACGGAACCCAAAATCTTGTTGAGAGGGGGCCAACGTAAATTTTTTTTAATTTCAATAAGTAAAAGTAGAATTTTTGAATTTTGTGGGCGACGAAAGTAAAAAAATTATGTATTTCGACAGTCTAAAATAAATAAATTTCTGAATTTTGAGAGCCAATATACTATTTCTTATTATAAATACTCAAAATTCATAGGACGTATACAGAATTTTATTAAAGGAGAGAGAGAGAGAGAGAGAGAGAGAGAGAGAGAGAGAGAGAGAGAGAGAGAGATGGAAATTGAGCTGATTAAGTAAAAAAAATATGCAAAACCTGCATGTTGTTATAGCGGTTGAATGTTTTGTTGCAGACATTGCAAGAGTAGTGGGTGGGGCCAACAAGGATTTGAGCTGGGGTAGGAATCCAGAATTGCCCCGCAAGAGCACCATTGTTACTAGGGTTGCTAGAGCTGGCTCCTGGAGTTGGTGGACCAATATGAAGAGCAACTGTTACACCATCTTGGCGAGAACTACGGTTTTGATAATTCTGAGGTCGGGTAGAGGACTGAAGACATTTGGTGGGGTTGGAGAAGTGTTTTCCTGGAGGACCAAGAGAAAGTAGAGTGGAATCTTCATGATCTTCTTCATCAACTTCTAAACAGGCACTCTTACTTGAGGACATGTGAGTGGAGGGAGTTTGCATGGTGATAAATATATTGGAGAGAGAGAGAGAGAGAGAGAGAGAGAGAGAGTGTGTGTGTGTGTGTGTTTTGGGTTTGGGTTATGTTGAGAACGTAAGTGGGAACGAGAAAGGCAATGAATAAAGAAACGAATGAACTTATGGGTAATAGGTACGTGGGTTTTCATTAGGCTTTTGTTTGGAGAGAGAGAGAGAGAGAATCCAAGTGTGTGCACTATGCACGTGAAATTGGGAGGAATTCATGAAATTTGGCTTTTGGCGCGTTTACTGTTTGAGAATGGAGGAGACAATGGATCAGCAAAGAAGGAGAGGTGGGGGATCGAAATATTGCATGGAATGGCGTACCAACAACACCTCTCTTTCCCCCAAATGCTGAGTTCCCAATCAAGCCCTTCTTAGCCCTTTTCTTTTTCCATTTCGTATATCTTCCGCCCCCTTTTACTGCTCTCTCTCTCTCTCTCTCTCTCTCTCTCTCTCTCTCTCTCTATATATATATATATATGCATATATGTATACATATTACAAAAGGAGAATGGATAGAGATATTGTATGTCGACATGGAGTTTACAACTGTAAAACGGAAGGCAAGAGCCTCTCTCTCTCTCTCTCTCTCACTTTTGGCATGAAAGGAGACTGTGAAAGAGATGTACTGCAATGTAAAGATGGAAGATGTTACACTGCAGAATGCAAACCATGAAGTTATCTCCATCAAATACATATATACATAAAACAAACAAACAAAAGCCCTTTAATCACATGACAGCCAGTTTCTCAAACTGTCACACTCTCATTGGACTCCTTGCATTGCTTGGCATGCATTTGAGGCAGCACTAAAGGGTATGGTTGTCATTTCATGAAGATTATTTGACCCCAAGGTAAGGTTCATCTGTGTCCTTGGTACCAGTGGAACTGTAAAAGCTTGAAACTGATGGCAATTGCAGTGCGAGTTGTACCCTTCAACTTACACTACTAGTTCACTTGTGTGGGGTTATTTTCATGATAAGGAAACGCTCAACTGTAGAAAAGAAAGTGAGAAACATGAAATGATTCTTTGAGGAACCAATTTAAATCTCAATAGAAGTTTAATGATGCAGCAGTGTTCTACACTTCTATCATTGTAAAACCCAATATGGATCTTTCTATTTACTCCATTGGAAAAACAATAATACTTCCTATGTTGGATAATTTGAATGTAGTGTATTTTTGTTCCCGTAGACAGAAAAGAATGAAATCCACATGCTAGGTTAATGGATATCATAAAGAAAAGGCTATTCTTTCCAAAAATTTGTACCAAAATGATGTCGTAATGATATTTTTATAATTAAAAACATCATGATTGATATTTTATTTTAAAGTGAATGATTCTTATTCAGCAACATCATTCTGATGATAAATTATATATTACTTTTGTGATGGTATAGTATTAGCCAATAGAGTAATGCTATACAAATAAAAAATTCATATATAATAATGTATCTCAATGAGAGCCTTTCATGTCAAAATAAAATACTTACCATAATGACTTTTAATTATAAAATTGTCACTATCACAAATTCTGGTGAGAGTTCTTGTATATATTTTTTGTAAGAATGTCATTTTCCCAACCGATATCATATTGTTGCCGCAAGTTTAGAGGATTTTTTTTTTTCTTGCTACTAGTTGTTCACGCCTTCGATCGGCTACTCATTTGAGCTCATGTAATGCCACTGTTTACACTAACTACGTAAATCAATGTATCTCATAAATCTTTGTTCAACAAAAGGTTGACAACGATTGTTCATGCTTCTTTAATTTGTTGGACTGGGGATTAATTTCTGGAGAAAATAAAAGAAATTGGACTCTTTCGACCCTGATCACCTTTTTGGATAGTTTAAGAGAAGAGTAATTGAGACAAATGGGGATAAATGAAGAGAAATAATAACCCCCACTTACTCAGATAACACAATCAGTTTTTCTTTTCTTTTATTTGTCTTTCCCAAGCAAGAGGGGAGGAGAATACACTATTTTTCTCTTCTTTTCTCATCAAATTATTCAAACTAGAAGGAAGGAAACCACTATCCTTTCTCTTCTCTTTCTCATTTTCTTTTCTCTCATAGTTTCCCAAACGGATTGAAAGTGTTCCCCATCCACTGTCTGTTATTCGTGTCGGCGTTGCTGGTACTTTCGCCCTTCAAAATTTTCCAAATCATATCTTCATACTTTTAGTTAATTGAGTTTACTCTTTATCTAATGGAACCTTCCAAAACATTCACAACATAATCGCCCGACCCTTTTACATTAGACCTAATATAGCTTCACACTCACCCTATTTTTGGATTTAGAATTTGTTGAGGGAAAGAAAAATAAAATAGAAATAAAACTACTTTGTACATATTTGATTTATTGTGAGTAACTAAACAAAAAATAGATTTTTTTGAAAAATATCTATTCATTTTCCTCGCCCAATCAAACAAAATATACGAAATTTTATCCGTTGGTTCCCATTTTTTGTTTTTATTTTCTGAAATTTGTCAAAACCGTCTTTGACAAACTGGTTTCGAAAACTATTTTAGCCGAGACTACATTTAACGATCTAGCTCCAGAACTTCTTGTTGAGAAATTTTCAAAAAAATCCCAATTTTAGGAAAAAAAAATTCTAAGTTTCTAAAAAAGTATTCATACAAGAATGAAAACGATAATATTTTCAATTGTCCCACTTTTTGTACTTACCCATTTGGTAAATGTTTGAGTTTTTATTTTTTATTTTCACTTTTTGAAATTCGGAAAACTACGCCTAGCAAATTGGTTTCAGAAATTATTTTCACTAAAACCGCATTTGATAAAACGGCTTCAAAACTTATTTTTAAAATATTTTTCATAAAACACTCCAATTTTGAGTTTGCAGAACCGTTTTAAAATGAAAATGATAAAAAAATATTTTCAATTAATTGTACCTTTTTTTTTTTGTTTCTAAGAAAACAAAAAAAAAATAGAATTCCAATATTTTGTTTCTGAAAACATGAGAAATGATAACGTAACGGAATCATAACCAAACAAGGTTCATAAAAACGAAAAACAAAAATATAAATATAAATGAAACCTCACCAATCATGTATGACTTCATTTCTCTTCTCCTGTCTTCTCTCTTTTCTTTACCTTTTCCTTCACAAATCCAACAACCAAACAACACCTCAAGGAAAAATTTGAACAAAGGCATGACTTATAATGAGTACAAAGCATAGTACTGTAGCACACGTATGACTTATTACTATACTAACTCTGGGAAAGGGAAAGCAAATATTGCTAGTACTTTCGTGTTGTATGGAAAAGGAAACTTGGGGAAAGCCAAACAATGTGATTTGTGACTTTCAAGCCGCCTCTTTCTCTCTCTTCGATGTGCCAGTTAGGTGCTGACTACAGTGTTTCTTATTTTGCCAGTGCTGCAAAGCAATCCCGTAACTCATGCATGTTGTTCAAATTTTTACCAGGTGAAATTTCTGTTCAAGTGTAGATGCTTTTTTTTTTTTACCTCAGGGGGTCAGTTTTAAAGCTTTCATCCTGTTGTTTTATTGGAGCATTATTTGTTGAATGGTGGTTCACTCAATCAAAAAGGAATTAATAGGAGTTTGGGGAATCATTTAAAAATTTCATTTAAGGAAAAATAAGTTCGTATAATGTGTAAATTCATGGGTATCTGCGCATTATGTGCATTGTTATCCTCTGAAGTTAAATTGTAAAATTGAACGTAAATTTTTAATTGATTTACGTACAGCTAATTTTATAATTAGAAACATAGGAGTCTTGCTAACATTTCCAGACACATGTTAAATCTTAATTAATGTTGTGGGTTTCATACCAATTACAAAATACAATAGAGACATTTATTTGAGAGTTATAAATTGGATCAAATGCTATGTAATACATTCGGTTTTCAATTCAACTACCAAATTAATGAAGTCACTTAAAATTTAAACTCTTATAATTTGTCAAAACTACCCTTAGACATCATTAACATTAATAAATAAAATATTTTAAACCTATGCTTTGTATGGTAAAATTTACATACATACATATCTATTTAAAGGCCTGATTTTTATTTTAGATTGACGAATTTATTTTATTATTTTAATATTTTTTGTTTTCTTCATTCCCCATAAAAATTTATAGGGATTTACATGGCAATCATGTTATGCAATGGAATTAAATCAATTTGATTCTCTTAAATTTTCTTTTATTGAACAATTTGACTTTATTTTTATTTAAAAAATTTTAAAAATAGATAAACTTAGCAAGGGTAATTTGGTATTTAAAATATACAAGACAACATAAATGCTGAGATACCAATTACCTCATTAATTATGTTTTCAAGAAAACTAGTAAAACTGAAGAGTTAATACTTTGTTTTTCAATGAATAATTAATACATTAACTCTATTCTTAACCTATACTTTTAGAGCATATGTTAGCAATTGCCGTAAATATAGTAGCAAAACGTGTAATTGATTGAAAGAGTCCCAAAATAGAAAATCTCTTTCCCCTCCCTTATTTCCGACAAATGTTTAGCGGTAAGGTAGTTCCACTAAGATTCAAATATTGCAGTACTAGACTCACCACTACATGAAAGTTAAACTACCATAACAAAAGTAATATCTAAAAATATGTACCTACTGAACTTTTTTTTTTCGTTCTTTCATTCACCCAGTAATTAATTGAAAGAACCCTAAATAGGAAATCTCTCTCTTACTCACTATGGACCGCGAATTAGGAAATCCGTCTCTCACTGATCGCTGATAACTATGGGCTGAGAAGTGAGAATCCATTGCAAATGTATTGCAAAGTAATAACACTTTGGGTTTTCTTTAAGCTCACCCAAAAAATGAAATATAAAAAGTTTAGACATTACATCTTCATCTTCGTTTAATATCTTTCACATATTTCATGTCATTATATATATTTAACATATTACATCTCGAAACCACCACAAAAAAATAAAATAAAATAAAAAGCTGGTTGAGGCCTACAACCTCATTTTTATTTTATTTTGTTCTATTTTTTTTATAAGTATAGATAGAACCTAGTTTTGCTGACTCCTTTTTCCTTCTCTTTTCTTTAGGTCATAACGTTTTCAATCTTCAACAAACCCTGTTATTATGAACCCAAAGTAAGTTTGAATGAAAATATGCCAAAATAAGTTCACAATTCTTTATTGTTAATGGATGAGAGAGACAGAGAGAGAAAGGCTCCAAGAAGAATAAAGTTAACTATTTTCTCTTGAGAAACTTACCTTTCTAACACATTAAAAAAATACAACTATAGTCATGACATTGATACTCTCTTAGGATTATGTGAGCTAAGGATAACCTTATATAAAAGCTAGCCATATATATGGTCAAATAAAATGTTTGTAATCAACTTCAGTATCTAACTTTGGAGGATCCAGACTCCATTCACTACCTTTTTATGTCCTTTTGGGTTGAAGCAAGCACCATCTCCTAATATCTCCGTCTCAACAATGAGAATTAATATATACATGTTTATACGGTGACCTTTTTTTTTAATCTACCAATGTGAATTGGTGTCAACATTCGCATATTACCCATATTTATATACGTGTTTATAGTTCATCTCATTAGCCTGGTAATTTCTTTTATGAGGTCCTCAGGCAAAATAAGAATTTTTTTTTTTTTTTTTTTTGAAAAGTGTTACAGATATGTAAAAAGATTTTTTTTTTCTTTAAAACATTCTAGTTCAAAATAGCAATGGGTGGGCCAAGTTGCGGGCCGAGGGTCATCGGCTGAAGACATAGACACCCTTTGAAAAAAAAAAAAATTACCTGTAACAATGACGAAGTTACACGTTTAGGTATAACTCTATAATTAATTAGCTTAATTTGAGGGTGGGTTTACAGAAAAATATAAAATAAATGGTATGGTATCCACACAACTGTTCACGGGATTGTTGGACCAGCGGCTGGTCACCAGCCTAAGGGTTCACGTGAAGACCATGCTCCTCACGATTTCTTTCTTTCTCTCACTATTTTTTCTCTTTGGTACTCCGGAAATTAAAGAAAACAAACCCAAGAGAATGTAATCTTTCAAAAAGACGTACCACCATATGACGTCTAATAAATTAATTTAATTTTAGGAGAGTAGTTAGCCTAATAATAATTGCGTCTCACCTACACTTATAATCATGGATTCCACTCACCGAGAGCGGATGTAAGAAGGGTCCAGTGGAGAACAGTTGCCCCCACTTAATTGGCTACTTTCTCTATTTTTAAGTATGTGTATTTATTCGATCACAAGGTATAACTGTATGTTTTGGCTCCACTGAATTTACAAACACTTACTTTTGCTTTTATCTGGATTTACTAACACTTATATTTGCACTAAAAATCTCTAAACATACAGCAAAAAATATATGTATCTCATTAACTCTTCATTGTTTGGCAAAATAAATAACAAAATTTTAATTAACCCTTCATTATATGTAGCCATAAACTCTTGGTTACCTAAATCTCAAAATTCCTTATCGAAATTTTGAACTTTGCTAGTCAAATATGGATGAAGGTACCTTTTATACAGTGGCGGCGCCCCCTTTTTTGCATCTATAATATAATTGTAGCTTTATTTATCAAAGGAAAAATATTATCAATTAAAAAAATTTCGTGTATGCTTTTGTGTAGAGTTTGCCCCATTGAACAAAAATTCTGGATCCGCTTTTGCACTCGCCGCTTTCGTTCTCATTCTCGAGATTTGACTCTCCAAAATAAAATTAAAAAAATAGCTTTTGTGTATATGCTTGTCCTCAATTGGGAAAAAATTGGCTACGATTTTTTTTTTTTTTTTTTGGGTTAAACCATATCTGCTGGATTAAAGTAATTTTCGAACCGTAAGTGTTGTGGTCACACAATGCACCCATTGAGAAGTTCATCACAAGTTATATGAAATTTGATAAAACCCCAATCCCTGTGATGACTTTTCAGTCTACGTAATTTATTTTGTGGGATGAAGTCAATTGCGTTCAGAAAAAGTTTTTCTTGGCACGGATCATGAAATATTTTTAATAACATTTATCTTTTTTATTTATTTTTTGGTCTGCCTTGAGAGCAACTAACAAACAAAAATAAATATTAGGACGAATTACACGAATAGTCTTTATAATTTACCTCATATCTCAATTTTGTCCTTATAATTTTAATTACATCAATTTTAACCTGTAGTTTTGTAAAATATACATAATTAGTTCAATCGATAATTGACGTTAGGATGAAAAAGTAGCACAAACCATGTATGTGAAGGGCACAGTGGTAAAATCATCGCAACCTCTAATGGATCTCTTCGAGACAAAAATACAAACGCCTTATGTGCACTCCACCCCAAGACATCATCACCTGCATTGCAAGTCACCGAACCTTTTCTTCTCTAAATTATCAAACTCCCTAATCAAAATTGCAAACCTGTGAAATGATAATTGGGCTTCTGTATATATGCATAGACATAATCTCTCTGTCTACTTATGTGTATATATATATATATATATATAAAATGCTAAAAGACAGGGGTCTCGATTAGTGGTAACTACCATAAAATTCATGTATACTTTCACTAGTTTCAAATACATTTTCGTTCTGTTTGCTGGGATCCTTTTGCAGATCAGCAAGTGTTTACTAGAGGCATTCCATTATTTTTGTCGTTATACTTTAGACATTCTATTATTATCTTTTCAACACGAGATAGATTAAGGCTCGTTTGGACGTAATTTTTTGTTATTACAGTTTGGATTCGGCTTAGAGGCTTTTTTTTTTATTAGCTTTTAACCTAAAAACTACTATAAAAAAAATCACATGTTAAAGCCAAAAGTAAAAAATGAAAAGGAAAAAAAAAGAGTGTCAATACTTTTAAATATTATTTTTTCTTTCTTTTTATGTGCTAACTAGGTCTTCGAGCCTTTAAAACACCTTAATAATTCATAATTATTTATAGTCTTTCTCATTCTACATGCACTTGGTATAGTAAATAAATATCCTCTCTTGTTTTAGGTAGACTAGACCAATAAAAAGTGATATATTATAATTGGATACATTTAGTGTGGGTTAAAATAAGGGGACCTAATACAACAAATCGGGCTATACTAAGAACATGCTGTAAACTTGAGTCAGGAGAGGTCCAAACTCACCAATGCCCGGATGAGGGCCCTAACAATGACAAATTTAGCCTAGATCCACAAAGACCAAGTTGGTTGAGCATGTGCAAGTCCATTCCTGAAAGGATTAGAACACTAAACAAAATATCCAAAAATATTGACTCCTAAGAGGAGACATAATACAATTTCCTATGGAATTATGACATTCTGAATACTATAAATATCCCATATCACTAAGGTGTAAGGTATGTTCACTTGAGTTTTAGCTCTCTATACTTTATTCGGTTCATTGTAATTAAGCTTGCTAACTTAATCATCAGAGTGCCTCTGGCCCATAGAAGGTCGACGCATTCTCATTATCTTCTTCTCTTGTAGATTGTTCGTGCTCGTCAATTTGGTTTAAGAGTTCAATCAAGCCTTCCTAAAAATCCTACCTATAATTGGCGCCGTTTATGGGAAGGTCTACATAACGATGAGTACTAGCTCTTTCAGAGGAGGAGTCGATCACACCAATAGGGAGCTAGAAGACAACCGTGATGTTCGTAGTCGGGACGACACTTACCAGTCAAGTTGTCACGATGATTCAGTATGAACTCCTAAAGGACGTTTGATCAAATCGGAGATACAAGTCCTTGGAGGCAACCAACGAGGAAGGCATGAGGGTCTATGATAAGCTCCACAGTATGTCAAAAATCTGAATCACCAAAGGGACTATCGCAGGAATTTACATCCATCACCTTCCAGTGGCCATGTACGCAGCAATTTATAGCCCTGAGCAGCTGAGCGAGAACTCCGGCAATGGGATAAAAAGATCGCCCACCTTAGGTCAACGGTTGAAGTTATGAGGGAAGCGATTGCCAAAAAGATGGACGAGTACCCGATAGATCCCCAGATCGGCAAGGAAGGAGGAGGACAAATTCAAGAAACACGAGCCCCCCTTCTGCACGCTTAACTGGGAGCTATGCTTTCAGTACTGGGCACTACATGGACCGACAGGAAGATTAGCAGCCTTGGAGAAATCAGACACCAGCAAAAGATCCAGCAAGGGCCAATCCAGAGCAGTAGGATTAGGACAAGTGGTTAAACGAGCGGCTAGACAACAGGAATAAGCATCATAAGGGACGAACAACCTAGGATATTGCCAAAAGAGCCCTTAACAAGATTTCATCCACTCCTTTTATAGAGGAGATTAAGGCTCGCCGACCTCCAAGAAATTTACCCCACCAAAGTTTACTCCTTATGATGGGAAGATAGATCTCATTAGCCATGTTCGGAGCGAGGACGAGTCCTTTATGTGCCGAGTTTTTTCATCAAGCCTGGGAGAGGTGGGCTTACGATAGTTTGACAAACTACTTTCACCAACCAATTCATAGCATACAGCAAGCAAACTAAGGAGGTGGACTATTTGCTAACCATACAGAAGAAGAATGACGAGAGATTACGGGTGTAGACAAGGCGCTACTGGGAGGCTTACAATGAAATCGAGGATTGCAACGAGCAGTTGGCTGTTACGCAGTTCAAGGTCGGCCTGCCTTAAGAGCACCGGCAAAGGCAATCCCTCATGAAGAAACTAGTTACCCGGATGTAGGAGTTGATGCTAAAGATTGAACATTACGCACGAGTAGAGAAAAATGTTTTTTAGCCAGTACAGGAAAAGATCAGGGATAAAATTGAGAAGAAAGATGGGCGTGAAAGTAAGAAGCCCAGACGTGAGGAGAATAACAACAATCGGGGCAAAAAGACAACGGAATGGGTTAACAGAGTCTTTAAGGACCCAATTTACGAGATTTTGCCTCAAATGCAGGATAAACCCTTCTTTAAGTGGCCCCCAAAGTTGGAAGGAGACCCTATTACCCAAGACCAAAGGCAGTTCTACTCCTACCACAGGGAAAATGGGCATCAGACAGAAAACTGTCGAAATCTTAAAAATCACTTGGAAGAATTGGCAAAAGCTAGTCATCTTAACCAGTACATCGACTGGGAAAAGATGAAGCAGGAGGCCAAGTAGACAAAGTAGGAAGCCATCTCACAAAAGGATACCAGAACAAAACTAGCTCAAGTAATCAATGTCCTCCATGGATCAGCGCAGACAACAACAGTAGATCCTCACAGATACCGGGCCAAGATTCAGAAGGCTGCGCATTTCAGGGAGGTAATGATGTTAGAACCTCCAAATAAAAAGGCTAAGGTCAGCAATAGTGCTAAGGCCATAACCTTCACTGACGATGACTTGGTTGGAGTACAACTGCCCCACAATGATGCACTATTGGTAACACTACGATTGGGGGATTACGATATGAAAAGGATGCTGATTGATCATAGAAGCTCCTCAGAAGTCATGTATTACGACCTATTCAAGCAACTGTGATTGAAGGATTCCGATCTCCAACCATCTTTGAACCTTTGAATTGGATTCAGCTTAGACCCGGTCTAGCCGCTCGGAAAAGTAATGATCCCAGTAACTCTAGGAGGGATCACAATTCAAATAGAGTTCCTCGTACTCAACGTGGCCTCCCCTTACAATGCGATCATGGGTCAGACATGGTTGCACCTTATGAAGGCCATACTGTTTTCCTACCACCAGCTCATCCGCTTCCTGACCCTAAGAGGAGTAGGAAAAATAAGAGGAGACCAAATAACAGCTAAGCAGTGCTTCCTGACAGCATGCGATACAAAAGTAAAAGCGGGTAAAGTTCAAATGATGGAGCTCCATGAGGATAGGCCCACGATCGATGATATCAGGTTATTACCAGAAAATAAGGCTGTTAAAGACCTTAAGAATGTTCACATAAATCGACATGACAAAGAAAAGTACTTCGTGCTTGACACCTCTTTGTCCAAAACTGAGAAAAAATCCCTGATTAATCTAATGACACAATACATTCAAATCTTCGTCTGGACAATATATGACATGCCGGGAATCGACCTAGAAGTAGCTTGTCGCAGACTTAATCTGACAGTGCCGACTTGTGGTCCAGAAAATGAGAAAGTTAGCTACTCAACATGTAGATGCAATGATCGAAGAGTTTGACAGGCTCCTTGAAGCGGGGGTAATAAGGGAAGTCTACTACCCACGCTGACTCTCCAACACAGTGGTGGGGAAGAAGAAGAACGACATGTGGAGGGTTTTTGTCAACTTCACAGACCTGAACAAAGCATATCCCAAGGACCCTTTCCCTTTTCCCGAGATCGACCAGCTTATAGATGCAACAGCTGGATTTTAAAGGATGAGTTTCATAAATGCCTATCGCGAGTATCACCAAATTCCGCTCCATGAAAGCGACTAAGAAAAAACTGTTTTCATTACCCTATGGGGCATCTTCTGTTACAAAGTCATGCCTTTTGATTTGAAGAATGCCAGTGCTACCTACTAGAGATTAATCACCAAAATGTTCAAAGAGCACATCGGTAGCACTGTAGAAGTATATATTGGTGATATAGTGGTCAAACGTAAAGTCGGCAATTTCCACTTGGGCAATCTAAAAGGAGTATTTGACATCTTAAAAAATTACAAGATGAGGCTAAATGCCTCCAAATGTGTATTCGGGCTAAGCTTTGGGAGGTTTCTCGGATTCTTGGTCACGCACTAGGGGATTGAACCAGATCTGCATCAGATTAGTGCCATCCAAAACATCCAGGCCCTAAGGAACATCAAAGAAGTTCAGAAGTTAACTGGAATGGCAGCAGCTCTCAACCGGTTCATCAGCTGATCTTCAAATAAATGTCGGCCATTTTTCCAACTTTTAAAAAAATAGGAACGATTCAGCTAGAGCCCTTACTGTGACCAGGCCCTTGGCGAATTAAAGAAATATCTGGCCCAACCACTGGTACTTTCCATGCCGTTCAAACATAAAGAACTCTTTCTGCACCTAGCAATATCAAAGCACGCAGTGAGCATCGTCCTACTTCGTCAATAAGACAGGCAACAAAGTCCAGTCTACTACGTCAGCAAAACTCTTTTGGGGTTCAAAAAACAGATAACCATTTGAGAAACTAGCCCTAATATTAGTAGTGGTGTCACGCAAGTTGGTGCACTACTTCAGGGCCCATATCATCAACGTCCTTACGGATCATCTACTTAAGCCACTCTTCCAAAAAGTAGATTTCTCAGGGAGACTAGCAAAATGGGCGGTGGAGTTAAGAGAGTTTGATATCAAGTTTCAACCCAAATCGACAGTAAAAGATTAGGTACTTGCTGAATTTTTTGTTAAACTGGCCTAAGAAGCCAATCAGACACCTGATGCCGATCAACCAAATTGCGACCCCCCCCCCCCCCCTTAGAATTATAGGAGATTACTGATCACGAGAAGCTCTTCGTCAATGGAGCATCTAATGACAAGGGGGTAGGATTGGGCATAGTACTAATCACGCTAGATGGTATGGGATTAGACCAGGCCATAAAACTAGAGTTTACTGCATCAAATAACGAGTCAGAATATGAGGCTCTGTTGGCTGGTCTGTGCCGAGCTATAGAACTTAAGATTACCGAGATATTGATCTACTAAGACTCCCAGCTAGTGGTTAACCAGATCATGGGCGAATATGCCATGAAGAACGACAGAATGGCACAGTACCTGACAAAAGCGAAATAGTTGCTCAACAAGTTCAACAAATACAAGCTTCACCGGATCTGCCGTGACAACAATACTCATGTTGATGCATTGGTAACACTGGTGGCAGCCCTAAAGTTAGGATCAAAGAGAACAATTCATGTAAAGACACTGTCTAGCCCAAGCATATTTCAAGAAGAAGTGCAAGCGCTGGCTATTGAATAATTAGGACCATCTTAGATGGACCCGATCATCTCTTATCTTGATAAGGACGAGCTGCTGGAAGACAAGAACGAGGCTAGAAGAGTCAAGCATAAGTCATTGAAATAGTGGTTATCACCTGACAAAGAACTTTATAGAAGATCTTTTACTGATCCCTATCTACATTGTGTTCAACCTGACAAAGTATAAGGCATCTTGTTTAAAATTCATGAAGGGATTTGTGGGAGTCATATCGGCAGAAGATCACTCACCCACCGAGCTATTTCACAGGGCTACTGGTGGCCCTATATACCGAAAGATGCTGCTTAGTATGTGCTAAAATGTGAAAAGTACTAGAAGTTCTCGCCAATAATTCACCAGCCTGCAGAGGACTTTATAACTATCACCATCCTGTGGTCTTTTGCATAATGAGGGTTGGTTATTGTCGGACAGCTGCCTCGAGCTCCTAGGAATAAGAGGTTCCTTATAATGGCGACAGATTACTTCACCAAGTGGGTTGAAGCAGAGCCTTTGTCGATTATCAAAGAAATTAACGCTAAAGGTTTGCTTGGAGGAGCATTATCACAAGATTCAAAATACACCGTGCGCTGGTTTTAGATAACAATACCCAGTTCAACAGCAACATGTCCTGCAACGAGCTTGGGATCATAAACTATTATTTAACGCCGGCCTATCCGCAGTGTAACGGGTAAGTCGAAATATCAAACAAGACTATGCTAAATGGGATAAAAAAAAAGGCTAAAAAAAGCTAAGGAAAAATGGATGGAAGAACTGCCTAGCGTCTTATGGTCTTACAGAACTACTCCAAGGAGATATACTGAAGAAACCCCTTTCTCAATGGCGTATAGGGTGGAGGCAGTAATACCCTTAGAGGTCGGCCTCCCAACCATTGGATCAGCAGCATTCGATACCGACCTTAATGATCAAACTTTGGCAAAGGACCTCGACCTTGTTGAAGAGAAGAGAGAGGTTGTCCTATTTAAACTTACCGGATATCATCAACAACTAAGCCAATCTTACAACAAACGAGTTCAGCCAAGAGCCTTTGCTCCCGGCGACTTAATACTAAGAAAGGTACTGAGGGCAATAAAGAATTCAGCAGATGGAAAGCTCGGCCTTAACTGGGAAGGTCTCTATAGAGTTGCATCCCAGGTCAATGTGGGGGCATACCAACTAAAAACTGTTGAAGAAAGTCGACAACTACCCCAACCTTGGAATGCTAACAATCTCAGGAAATTCTACCAGTAGGAGTCTTTTTATTCTTAAATGATGTAATGACCTATAAGAATACTTTGTTTTTTTTCCCTTTAAGAGCTGCACATTATCAATAAAACCAGGAGTCATTCAGCAAATCTGTATATATGATGTCATTCCAAAATGCAAGGACAAAAGGAAAACAAAAACCAAGTATAAAAACTTGGTCTGGTCTAAGTTAGGCAGGTCGGCCTTCGAAGGTTAAGATTTTTAAAATAAAAACCAAGAGTCTAACTTAATCCTGCCTAGGTTTGGCAAGTCGGCTCAAAAGGTGGCCAAAACATATCAAAAGCTTGGTAAAAAGCCAAGCCTGCCTTGTATAGGATAGTTCGGCTAAGCAGTTTGACTAAAAAATAGCTAAAAACTGGACTTACTTAGACCAAGTACAACGACTAGTAAAAGAATGACAGAAAAGACTTGAGCTAAAAAAACATAAGTATAAAACAAAAAGAATTGAGATAGTAAAAAAAATCCTCTTTTATTACATAAACATGTCTTGCCTGCAGGCGTAATTACAAAAATACAAAAAGCTACGAAGGCAGATCAGCAACAAGGGTGGCTTCAATAGAAGGCGGATCAACGACAAGGTTGGTCTCGGCAGGAGGTAGTTTAGTAGAAGGGTTCGTCCCAGCAGAAGGCAGTTCGGCAGAAGGGTTCGTCTCACCAGAAGGTAATTTAGCAGAGGGTGGATCAACGGCATTGTTAGACTCGGCAGTAAGGTTAGATTCAACTGACTTGACTCCAAGAGGAGCTTCTTCTTTTTCGTCTTCATCAACCTCTACATCAGATCCCAAGTCAGCCTCACCCCGAGCAGGAATCTCCGTTTAGAGAAAAGAAGATTTATCCAAGCCTTGCTTCCTCAAAGCTGCCTTCCAACCTTCCTGAAAGATTGCTCGCAAATCTGCTTGACTTATCCTTCATAGTAGTCTCCGGTATCCTCATAACCCTTGGTATATTGGGCCAGGGACTCCGCCTTCAACTTCTCTAGATTTGTCGTGGCTTCCACTAAGCCTGCTTTCGCTTCAGATGCTGACTTCTCAGCTTTAGCAAGCCGAGCCTTTAGTGATGCAGCTTCAGCCGTTACCTTATTAAAGTCCTTCTCCTTTTGCTTAAAGTAGGCCTGGGTTTTAGCAAGGACGACTTTGCTATTCTCCAGCGCCATCTTCAGAGTACGAGCATCCCAATCTCAGACATGAAAATAATCCTTCAACTTGCCATACTTCTTCAGCAAGTTCTTGTGCCGATCATATAGGCTACAGAAATGCTGCATGGCCTCCAAGTTCTAAATTGCTCCCTGATCAGAACAAAACAGCAGAATACATTAGTAAGAAGCCAAGCAAAGTGTCAAAGAAAATGCAAAGGGAAAATGCATGAGCTGCCCCCATCAAATTCTCTTCGGTGGTTATACAGCTCAATTCCTTAACATCTCCAGGTGGCACAACAGCCTAGAGAGCCTCAACAGCAACATTAGCACTGAAAAGAATGGAATGTTGAGAAGTCATGGCACGATCAAAAACCTTTGGCCGCACCACAAACTCCTCAGTCCCTTTCTCCTCTTCTTTGCCCCTATCTTCCTGCCCGGGGCATGCTGACTTCTCTAAAGCACCTTCAACCTCAGCGGCCTTCACCAGTCTTCTCTTTTTATTTGCCTTTTGAGACACCATAGGCTCCACCAGATCCACCACTGTGGAAGTAGCAGAGACCGTAACGACAAGAGACGGCATAGATGAAGAAGCACCGACTGCAAAAGTAACGGCAGCAACACTAGCAGTATCAGTGGATGTGGTCGCTCCATCCCCCTTCCTCCTCCTTGAGCCACTCTTCTTGAGGAAGGCCTCCAGATTGTAAGGTTGTAGACGCTTCATACCACCTTCAACAACAAGGAGTTGTAACAGGACCATCAAAAAATCTCCAAGCTGGTGTAGGCCTCATTCCACCTTCTGGGGGGGGATCATGTCAGTCGGCACCCCGTGAGTTGCCGAGAAGGATTGGTACTAGATTTAGTAACCCAGTAGAAAGTGAGCAGCCCGACTAATTCCTCTTAACTCGCCCTCGCCTTTAAGTGCCCAGAATTGGTCGAGAGCGACGATATCAACACCAACTAACTTAATCTCCTTGTCTTTGATGCCGAAGTCAACTGGAAAAATGGAGACTAAATGTCAAAATCAGCAGAGACGGATGCAAGCAGAGATAAAAGAAGAACCTGTTAGAGGAGGTGGGGATCCACCTATTTTTTTAAGACTCTGGGGCCTTTTACCTTTGGGAAAACCTCCTCTAGGATGTTCTCGAACTCTCATGGCTCGTTTACCCTCACAATAACGTCGTCAATCCCCTTCCTCGAATTAGGAAGGAACTGGACCAACTCTCTCAGCTTGCTATTAAACCCAAAAATGGAGACCAACTTTTTGGGACGCTGGTACCTCTTTCGATCCAACTTAGCCCCAATCAATTCTACACTCGAATAGCAGTAATCAAACTCATAGAGGCCTAAATTCTGGTTCAGACGCCTATTCAACTTAACTACTCCCATAAATATCCTATATCCGTTGGATTGGAGTTGGATAGGGGCGATTCCGTAGTGGTTTAGGACTACAGTTAGGAAAGGGTGAATTGGGAACCTAAGTCCACCCTCAACAATGGCGATTAAAAGGAAGGGAGTCCCTTCCTCATTTTCAAACTAGCCATCATCATTGGGCTTGATTAACCTAATATCTACCACTTCGGGGACGTCGTATCTACACTTGAAGGCCACAATGGCAGCTGTACCATCAAGCATACTCCTAAGCTTGTTCGCCATGGGAAACAGACAAGGAATCCTAGGGTTTTAGCCTGGGAGCAAGGAAAGAAGAACAAACGAGAATGACTTACAAACAGTTTCGTTTCTTCATATGATGAGCAAAGGCAGAGTATCCAAGGTACCACCAATCTGTCATTTTGTCTAGAAAGGTAGACCATTCGTCTGTAAAAAAGCATGAAATAACGACAAAAGAAATCGGGTTTCCCTTACAATCACATCTCATTAAATGACATTTGATGGTTGCACTGGGCATGCGCCATGTGCCATGTACCTAAGCTGTATAGCAACAGCCCCAACCCCCTTTCGAAGGGCACTAGGGTTGAGAGGCAATTGTGGGTCAAAATAAGGAGACCTAATACAACAGATCGGGCCCAATTAAGAACATGCTGCTGACCTGGGTCAAAAGAGGCCCAAACTCACCAATGCCTGGATGAAGGCCCCAACAATGGTAAATTTAGCCCAAATCTAGCAAAGACCAAGTCGGTTGAGCATATACAAGTCCATTTTTGAAAAGATTAGGACACTAAACAAAATATCCAAAAGTATTGACTTCTAGGAGGAGACAGAATACAATTTCCTATGAGATTATCGCATTCCGAATACTATAAATACCCCATATCACTAAGGTGTAAGGTATGTTCACTTGAGTTCTAACTTTCTATACTTTATTTGATTCATTGTGATTAAGTTTGCTAACTTAATCATCGGAGTGTTTCCGGCCCATAAAGGGTCGATGCATTCTCATTGTCTTTTTCTCGTACAGATTCTTCGTACTCGTCAATTTGGTTTGAGAGTTCAATTAAGCCTTCCTAAAAGTCTCACCTACACTTGCCTTAGAACCAAATTCATTAGCATACTTGTACTCTATAAGGCTAATATATTTTGCACCATCGATCGATAAATTAAGGTAATATGTCCACTTTGGAAATTCATGGGTTCGATCTACCTGGTGTCTTAAAGCCCAATAGAAAGGCTCAATTTTATTCAATTAGGAGTCACCATAGGGCCGGGTGCTACTTTCCAGCCCAGTTTGCACAACAAAATAGCATAAAATGTAATGGACCGACATCAACTTCGCTCAGATGCGGGTCTAAAACTTAATTTAGCTTAGAACTATTTTAAACAAAAATATTTACATAATAGTAAATATAAATACATATATGTATTAATTATATAATATATAACTTTCGGGCCAAGTCAGGCTTCCGGTACGCTCTCCAAGGTCAACACATAATTTCAATTGGGCTTAAATGTCAGTCGATTCATGCCCTACATGCTTGTACTATGATCCAAACTCTATAAGTTGTAAGTGGGCTTTACAGGTCATTGAGCCGATGTTCATCCCTAATTCAAACCCGCAAAAATAACCAAAGATTCTAAGCACAAGAAATTCCATTACTACCCACCAAGAAATTTAACAAACATTAGAAAGAGTAATGTTGCACAAACAAAAATTATACAAAATTTATAAATAAAATGATGTAGTCTATTTAGGTTCTTTTACTTTAAAAAAATAAAAATATTAGTCTCATATCATTTTAAATGAATAATATGCACGTAAATTCCATGAAAATTTTTGTTTGTACAAAACTACTCTAAAAATCACAATGACCTTTCTATGAATGCCACAATTAGATTAAGAGCTTGTTTGATTTAGATTATTAGTATAGGCCACATATTATAATGCAATAATTAAGTGTTAAAACTGAATGATGCATTTGATAATACATAGTTACTTCAAGACAATATTAAAATCTTTCTATTTTATTAAAAAAAAGCCCTTAATATCTGAAAAAAGTCCAATAAATAGGTAGTATCCATATTTTTAGCTATTATTTTTGTTACGATCTTTTATCCATCATATAGTGGTGAGTGTCTCACTATAATACTTAAATTTTAAGGACAGTAATTGATATCAGGGTAATGCTATATAAACTAAAAAACTTATATAGAACTTATTACCAGAACGACGTGGTTAGATAAGAGTCATTCACTTTATAACAAAAAAATTTACATTAATAATTTTTAATTACAATAATACCACTGTCACATTATTTTAATAAATTTTCTGTACAAATTTTTCAAAAAAAATAGCATTTCTCTTAATATTACTATCATACAATTGAATCTTTGTCCCTTAATACCAGTTGTCAATTTGTGCTGTTGATGGCAGAAATGGAGAAATTGTTCGGTGCTAATGGAGCACTGAATAATTTTTTCTCCAACATGAGTCGCAAATTGCATTCGATGAAGCACGGTGACGTAAATTATCCAATCACACACCGTACGATGTGATTACTACCTCGGGGCCAGAAAAGATACAAGCGTGTCTTAATCTTAGTGGCTCGTGTCTTTGCTCGCTAGTATATGCAACTGGGCAAGGCTCTACACGTAAGAGAGAAGGAGGTACTGTTTTGGCCCTAAGAGAGTGCGAAAAGGCAACATTACTTTCAAAGCGGTCCCAACCTAATTATACGCGGCGTGGGGAGGCGTGACAGCACGCTCTCTCTGTCTCTGAAAGATTCCCATTTGAACCCTCTCGTGATTCTCAAGAATATCCCTAGAGAGAGATCAAATCACCTGTATATTAAAGAAGAATCTATCATGATACAGTCTAACTAATTGGCACGTTTGATTTTGTCTGATTAAATTTGAAGTAAAAATCTCATAGAAAGACTGATACAGTGCTTAATTAAGCTATTCGTAAAACTGTAAAATAAACAAAATCACTCACATTTAGCCGGTTAAAAACCGTTTAAAATTGACATATTAGGTAAACAAATCTATTTTTAAGTACGATTAAAACTTAGCTCAATAAATTTAAGTACACTTTAAAAAATTAAGCTACTCGAACTTAACTTCATCTGCTTAAAAATTAAAGGGGTAATTATACTTAGCTCATTGTAATTTGAGTAAAGATCAGACGATCCTCATATAGTTTAAAAGTGAACACATAATCCCTTGTGATTTGTACTTCACTATAAAATAGATGAAAACTGTTAAAGTTAAAGACAATTTTGTAACACGTGTATTTTTGTAATTTTATTTTTTCAAATTAGAACATCAAAAAGATAAAATTTTTCTTTTAGGTCAAAATAAAGAATTCTCTGTTGTAGAGTTATTTTTATCATTTCACTATATCCGTCACAATTCCATTCATTTTACGGATAATTTCAAATTATAAGGGATATTATGTTCATTTTTTAACTATATTGAGATAATGTAATTTTTGCTCAAATTTAAAAAAAGTAAAATGTAATTACTTCATAATTAAGTAAGTTAAATTTATACACATTTTAAAATTCATTACTCGGCTCGACGTATTAGTACTTGTCTAATTAAGTTATAAAAAAAGAATAGGAGCTCACGTTTAGCAACATGAGGTCGACCTCATGTAAACTATTTCCCCAAGGCTAAAATCCTCTGTATAGAATATTCAACCCACGCTCATATAATTGCTCTAGAGACGGTTGGGTCTTCGATCTTATCTGATCGAAATGGGTGACGTCATTGCCAGGCTACAGAGAGAAACGACGAGGAAGGAATCAGTCCCTCGAATATTCAACCCCGACTCTCTCTCTCTCTCTCTCTCTCTAAGACAAACTTTCTCTCTCTATAAACCCATCAAAGATTCGTTTTGTATGCGACGCCCCGACTTCGACCTCTCTCTTCCACGCCTTCTGATCTCTCCCAAGCCTTCAGCTTCAACTCTCTCTCTCTCTCTAGAAGTATTATACCATCTTATATATATGTATATTTTTCTTGTATCCCAAGTTTATTCCTTTTTGTGATTCTACTTAGATCCCTTTATTCTTCTCTCAACCCTTTCCCTGTCTCCGGATCTCTCTATGCTGAGACAAAACCTCTCAATTTAATCACTTTTGTCCCTAAGATAAGAACCACAAAATGATCAGCGATATTCACGAGCACCATAGTTATAGAGAGAAAATGCAGAGGTGTCGAGAATATGTTGAGGCTCTTGAAGAGGAGCGTCGCAAGATTCAGGTCTTCCAACGCGAGCTTCCTCTGTGTTTAGAGCTTGTGACTCAAGGTAATTGGTTGTTAGGAACATACCCATTTGGAAATTCTTGCAATTTCTCTCCCTAGAATGTGTTTTTCCTTCCTCTGGAAATTTTTTTATGGTTTTGTTTTTGGGTTTTGCAGCGATTGAGACATGCAAGCAACAGCTGTCTGGGACGACCATGGAGTACTTTCATGGCCAATCTGAATGTTCTGAACAGATATCTAGCGAAGGGCCTGTTTTGGAAGAATTTATTCCCATTAGGAGAACCTCCTCTTCCGATGATGATGAAGAGCAATCTCACAAACCCAAAAACAATATCAAAGATAACAAGAACAATGAGAAATCTTTGAAGAAATCGGACTGGCTTAGATCTGTTCAGCTGTGGAATCAGACTCCAGATGGGCCAGATCCACTCATCAAAGAGGTACTTAACTTCAAATTTTTTTTTTATATCAGTTTTATCATTTGGGTTTTGTTTAATTTCGGCTTAGAAGTTTGGAAATTAATTGTTGTAGGACTCACCTAGAAAGGTCTCAGTCGTGGAGGTGAAGAGAAATGGTGGTGGTGCTTTTCATCCTTTTAAGAGAGAGAAAAGTGTTGGGACCACCCCAACGATAACGGCAAGGTCGCCTTCTTCAGTTCTGACCGCTGCAGCGAGCTCCACTGCAGAAACAGGTGGCTGCAGTGGCGGTGCTAGTGGTGGAAGTAAGAAAGAAGAGAAGGAAGGACAGTCTAATAGGAAGGCAAGGCGGTGCTGGTCGCCGGAGTTGCACAGGCGCTTCTTACATGCCCTTCAACAACTTGGTGGTTCTCATGGTTCGTATCACATCAAGCATTTTGATTAAACTAAAATATAATTGTATATAAATTGAATTGAATTTGATTTGAGTTTGAAATGCATTTGTATTTGCAGTGGCAACGCCAAAGCAAATTAGGGATTTGATGAAGGTTGATGGGCTTACAAATGATGAAGTCAAGAGCCACTTACAGGTTAGCATATCTGATTGCTTTCTATCAATTCTTTTCATTCTTTTGACTGAAACTAGTAGAATTATTGTGTCTGGGCATGTCATTTCTGTTTGGTAATACATCTTAATTATGGGCCAAGATAGATTGGCAATAGTTGTTGCTTGACTGCTAGAATGGCCATTGCCATCTGTGGATAAGCTCTTGTTAGTTTCACTAGAACATCGATTAGTTTCATGGAAGGTCTTTCATTAGACAAGAAAAGCATTTATGAAACAAGAAGGGTGGCTCACTGGTTGGATGACCCTCGTGCTAAGATAGTGGTCCTCTTGAGGGAGTAGACGGTCGGAACCTGAATACCCTGCAGCAAAAAACAATAGTGTAATTTTTTTGTTACATTTTTCTTTTGATAATCGGGTTTTGGGACAGCTTGTGTGCATTTTAACTAATTTCAAAACTTATGTAGTCCTGTCACACATAAACTAAGTAATTATGAATTAAAAATTCTGAAAATGTGCCAAGAAATTGATAGTACCTAAGTGATTTTGATCAAAATTATCGGAGCGAGCAAACCATCAAGTCCCAGCCTTGACCAGGCCTACCCCTTCGGATTGTATTTCCTTTGTTACATGGCATTATGGAATTTCACTATCAATTTTGAGACTTCTGATATCGTTTCCAAGTTTGGCCTAAACCGGAACCTTTACTTGTTAACAGAAATATCGCTTGCATACAAGAAGACCAACACCTTCAATTCACAATAACAACAATCCACAAGCACCCCAGTTTGTAGTGGTGGGAGGAATCTGGGTTCCACCAGCGGAATACGCAGCGGCAGCAGCGGCAGGGGAAGCATCTGGAGTTTCCACCCCTAACGGAGTCTATGCGCCAATGGCTGCACCAGCGCCTCCCCTCCCACAGACAGCAACACCGGAAACACAAAGACAACAACGTAAGCAATCGCCCAGCCATAGCGAGGATGGAGTTCATTCTAATTCCCCAGCTACTTCTTCCTCCACGGATGATGCATTTGACAGTGAAGAGTGATGTAGAAATTTTGAAACGAATCCTTCTGTAATTTTCAGATATTAGAGATAACAATAGAGAGAAATATATAGATAATTTTGGGTTATTTCTGTTTCAATTTTATGTTGTGTTTCCTTGGATATATTTGACAGTGACAGTCTTATATTGAAGTTGAATAATCCTACTATATATGCTGAGTATTCGAATAGGGGTCAATAAAATAATTTGTGATGAAACGTTTGATAGTATCAGTTGAATAATCCTCCCTTCTTTTTTTTGGCTCACCTTAAATTGTCAAATATTGATGCATTACTAATAGAATTTTTATACAAAGTTATGTGGTTTTTTATTTTTATATTTTTTTATAATTAAGTATATGAGCCAACTTGTACACATCACGACTTATTTTGGGGCTTTGTAGTCTCTTGTTTTACACAAATCAAGTAATTATCGAAAGCCATGTAGTGATTCAAGAAATTAATAACACTTAAAAAGTTTCGAAATATAACACTTTCAAGGAAACACACCCCCAAATCCCAGGTCAACTCTTTGGAATTACATAGGGATGTAAATGTTTGTGGTCCGTTCATTTCAAATAAAAAAATTAATTATTTTGCTTCATAATTATAAATATACCACAACAAGTGATTTGATAGAATTTTACGCACAAAAGTTGTGTAAAAATAGAATTTTCCAATTGTAGCAACAAAAAGAAAAAAAGGGCCTTGAGAAATCAACCGGCAATGTTTACATTTTTCATCCAAAATTAAATGAAAGACTAGGCAAACCGAAAACAATGTTTGGTTACGATATAACCAAAAGTAATGTTATATAAACACGAAAAAAATATATATATACATATATATTAAATATAGCATATTGTGTTTGAGTTATGACATTTTTACTTTAAAATAGAGGAGTTACCAAGAACTTCTTTTAATCACAAAAATATCACTCCCTCACCGTTGTGATAGAATATTTTGTATAAAAAAATTGCGTATGAATGGAATTTTCCTTTTCCCTAAAGGCAATTGTTTGGTAGCCAGTAGAGTCCACTTCAGGCTGATATGATTCAATTTGTGGAATCCCCTATTCCTTTGCAAGGAAGGTACACCATTAATTATTACTCTATTGGGAGAATACCTAAAGCTTCTTTGAGAAAAGGAGGGGATAATCCTCTAGTCTAGATCCAACACCAATGTCCAGATTACCAATGGAAACATGAGAATCTTGACTTTTGAGCTTTCTTCTTCTTTAAATACATGTAAAAGGATTAAGCAATCACTAAGTTCAGATCTGGAAGATTTCTTTCTTTTGTGGGTATCTTTACCAAGAAAATTCAGCTGCGTAGAACCCAATTTTTTCTTACACCGACACGTAGAAAATGAAACATCCATGGTTCTTTCCAAGATTTGGTACCAAGGTCAAAAAACAGGAGGAGAAAGTCAATCGAGAAATTCTATAATTTGCTTTTCCGTTTGGAAATTCTATTCTGATAGAACTTTTATAATTAAAAAGTATAATATTAAATTTTTGTGTTAATACCTAACTCAATTTTTATGATCTATAAACAAATATTATCTTAGCTCGAGGTAAATCAAACGCGTATTATAAATATTCTCTCTGTATCTCTCTTCAAAAATGCCCTATACTGTTTTCAATTTTATTGAGTTGTTAAAGGTGAAATTGACTTGTGCAATAGTTAAAACACAACTCAGGAACATGAATTTTAAACCATGTTAGAACAATGTTCTTGTTAATAGTTTTAAAAGTGTGTTTTTTTTTTTTTTTTTTCTGGTTTGGTACTATCAAGAATTTGACAAGACGACTAGTGCTTAAACCCTGACCTTATTATCGCGGGTTATTGTAAACTATTATATGATTTACCATGGAATATATTACTTCATCCTTTATAGCTTTATGTATGCTTCCTAGCAATTATAAAGTGTGCAAGGCGCCTTTTGACTTTCATTGTTCTTTTTAACGCGTTTCTTCAATGTTCATTTGAATTGGCCTTTCATTTAAAAACTGAAATCTCACCTACTTCGATTTTTACAATCTACAAACGAATAATAACACAACTTAAGGAAATTCTCATATATATACTATGAATATTCTTCGTATTTCTTTTTAATAATTCTCTACTGGTTCCACTCAAATACAGCTATGGATTTGTTAAATATGAAATTGACTTGTGTCAATAGCTAAAACACAGCTCAAGACACTAGAATTTTAAATCATGTTAGAACAATGTTTTTGTCACTAATTTTAAAAGTATCTTCATAATATTGGCATGAAATAGTGTCAGACAGGCAAAATAAACCCCTATTATACAAACAAAAAAATGTTCTGCGATTGTATCACAAATGTTCTGTGAATATCCTTCGAATTTCTTTTTAATAATGCCCTAATGATTCCACTCAAATACAACTATGGATCGAGTTGTTAAATTGGTCTGTGCCAATAGCTAAGACACAACTCGAGAGGACAATGTTTCTGTCACTAATTTCAAAAGTATCCTTACAGCGGTGGCATGAAATAGTATGGTTTCGGCACATGATCTTCAATTACACAAGCAAAACATGTACTACTATCGTTTTACAAATGTGCTACGAATATTCTCTATATTTCATTTTAATAATGTCCTACTTGTTTAAGTCAAATACAACTACGGAGATGTAGAATATGAAATTGACTTGTGCCAATAGTTAAAACACAACTTGATAAACTAGAATTCTAAATTATGTTAAAATAATATTTCTGTCATTAGTTTCAAAAGTATCTTCACAATATAAAATAGTGTCATTTCAACAAAATGATCCTTTAATATGTGAAGAAAAAAAAAAAAACAAACTCGTTGCAAGGTTGAAATCAAAACCCCCGTCCAAGATCGTATGAAAATTTATCCCTAGCATGCAACCCTCTAGCTAGTGCGTTACCCTTCATACCAATCATGCCACCCAAGCTTGTCAATATGATAATAATTAAACAATACTATAGTGCTCAATTGTGACGTGGCACATTACTATTGGTAGCAGGTAACTAGGCATGGCATGATCCGTACACTAAATTGGACGTGGCAGCTTGGAAATCTAAGGACAGCTAGGCCCAAGGAGGAATATTATCATTTTATGCGAAGAACCAAACAAACAAGACAAACTTTGAGTTATAACAACATAAATATTTAATCTCTAAATGTACTGACCTATTGCCCACCATTCCAAATATTCGTATCATTTCAAGCATATGTTGTATCATATAATACAATAGATATATATATATATATATACTAGTATTAAACCCGTGTCATGTACAATGATGTAAAAAATATATATATTAAATTTAAAAATTTTATAAAAGGATAAGTTATGATTGTAAAGGTTTGAATCTTGCACTAATTATATAATTTATGCTAAATTACAATCATCAATATAGTCTTGAAATAAATTATAATAGTTTAGTTTATAAAAAATCTCTAATTTGTAATAAGAAACTAATATTTGAATGTGAACATTTGCTAGGGGGCTATATTAGTTAAATATGTATGTCACATATTTAGGTGATTTATCTATTAAGAACATTTAATAATATACTCACATATGCATATATATAGCTACTCAAAATCGAAATTTTTACTTGAAAAGAATTCATATTTTTAAGTGAAAAAGATTGATCTATCACCAAACACTTAATGTACTCAGTGAAATTTGATTTTAAATTTATCTTGATGAAAAAATTATCCTTAAATTATGAATTTAAAATTTTAAGTACTTAAAATTGTTAGCATTAACAATACAATATGTGAGTGTAGTTATATTCAATATTTCTTTCAATTTAATGATCATCCATTAAGAATAGTTACCTAAAATTTTAGCACGCACCAATTAAAAAAAAAAAATGACTCCGTAAACTCAGTTAACATAATTTTTGTAGTTATTATACTTGCATAAATTATAAATGTTAGCGTAATATATTTAAAAATATTGGTCAAGCCAAAATCAATGATTTTTTTATTGTAAAATCAATCATGCTACAAAATAATTATATCCTTCTTCATTCACATTCACAAAATAACTTAAAATCATATTAGATCTTGAGACAAATAAAAAGTTGAAGGATTATCATTTCTTTAGGTAAAATAATATTTTTTTATAGTTAAAATGTTTACATCCAATTTAGTTTTATACCAAGACTTCGAAAACTATTATGATGTAAGAGTATCTAAACAAATATTGTTGTATTGATTGACGCATAAACTTTACAAAAATTGAAAAAATTAAAAATTAAAATGGAAATAAATTTGTACATTTTATTTGAAAAAAAAGTAAGATTAAAGGAACAAATGATTTCATCACAACTTTATTTCAAAACAAAGATATTTATTTTTATTTTCTTGTAAATGTTTTTTTAATGGCGTGTGAATTGAAAGGAAATTAATTAAGCTGCCATAAGTTAATCAAAATAAGTATAGATAAATCTTTTAATTTCATATTTAAATAATGTACATTTGTAAAATTATTTAATAAAAACTTTGTATACTTTATTTATGTCAAATTTTCTTGTTCTTTTTTTTCCTTTCTCTGTTTTGAGTAATTATTTGATGTAATTGTATAAATTTATACATCATTAGCTTGTTTTCATATGTATGTCAACGCTTAGGTATTAGTGGGTTCATTTGAATTAATTCATACTTAAATTTATATATATGGGATCTTAAGTATATTACAAGTTATAGCACAGTATAAAAATGATAATAGACAAAGTAAAAGTAGTATATCTTCTCTATTAATTATTGTTTTGTAAGCTTATTGACATAATTTAATGTCATTTTTATTAAATTTGAGTAAATCAAATCCACGAAACAATTTACAAACACATAGGAATATAAAAAGTTAAATGCTTTGAAAAATGCATTATTTATAGAAACTCGAATAGATGGTTTGATTGAGTTACCATATTGATTATAATGAATCCATGATGACAAATTTATATTTAGATTTAATATACTCTTACTTTAAATGACTTATAAAATTTTTATGTGCAAAGGGTGACAATTCAACAAATACTACTATGTTAATTAAAGAACCAATGACTTTATGACATTTGTATTTTTGTATTTTTTTAAATTTAAAAAAATGGATCAAGACTTTGAAGCTCAAAGACCTCCTAACCTATTGCTATAATATATACTTGTCATGTCCACTCATAATTAGATGACATTAATACCATCTTAGGCGAATGTAATTACACAGGTCACCAACTTATAAGCGAAATCTCTACATAATCCTAAAGATAGAAACCTTATAGGAATCAACAATATTATTATATAGATATTTATCAACAGTCAGTTAACATCATCATACAATTTATGAATATAACTCATACTCATACAAGAGTAAAGTTAAACAAAACTCAAAGAGTTATCAATTCATAAACAACTAAGATACAGACTACCGACGTCAACATACAGACAAATTACTGACATCACAGCAAAAGCTTTTCGAAACTCCCCAACTCAACCCTAACCTCTATAGTGGACCGGGCATCTTCAAACATCTTGCAAAACAGTTGTTGTGGGCATGGGCTATATATCCATGTGCTCACAAAGATAATCAAACTTATAATGACTGAATGATAGATAAGTAATGAATACTCCGTCAATCAATAGATATATCACCATCAACAATAAGAAAAGCCTCTTGTGTTGCAATGCATGATACACCACAAATAAGCGCGCTATTTATGATAACATTGACCCAATATATCGATAACTTGTTATCAAAAGATGTTCCTATTTCAACACCCTTGAGGTTAGCCCCATATCAGCTAAACCTTAGGTTAGCCCCCATTTAACTAAACCTCCTCTATGTATTGCAAGATATACACACAATGTATGAACTATATGCAATTAGCATCTCATAATTCAACAATCACCTCCAATATAGATAATAAGACATTCAGCACAGTATGAATATAAATATCTTATACCCCACCTGCTATCGCTTTATAACCACAATCGAGTCACCTCTTTGGTTGAGCCGAAGTGCTTAGCTCTGCTTCCAAACATATCACATACCACCACATCAAATTTGATGAAGTAAATGTTATACTATATAACCAATGCATGAAATGTGACATGTTAAACCCTTTCTGATGTAATGCAAAGTACAAATATAAACTAATACAAACATTCTGACAATCAAAATAGCTAGAAGAAAGTTGCCAACCTTTATAAAACGTGCCAACTATGATGAAAATTGCCAACTTAGTTTAGTAGCTTGTCGTCAAGACGACATCAAGAACCATCCTGCTGACTAAAGCCTCCCTCTGTGGTTTAACAATACAATCTGCTGACTTAAATCCAAAGTTTACTAGGCCATCCCAACACAACCACAAATTCTTTAAAGACCCAAAATGGCATTCTAAGGCCACAACAAGATTCCACACATCAAAACAATGAACAATATATAAGACTCAAGACTTCTACCTGAAAACCTTAAATATTTCTCCACATCTTATCTTCAATTCACTACTATGGCATGAAATGGCATATACACATGCAAAAACTATAAAATACAATAAAACAAGCATGCACATGAGATTCTTACCTTAAGAAATGATTACACAAACTTCTCTTGTACTTCCCTCTTCTTTTCCTTCCTTTCCCTCTTTTTCTTTTCTTTTCTTCTACTTTCGTTCTCATCCAAATACTTTTCCTCTACACCAGATCCACTCTTTATTCTTCTCCCGTTGACTTGAAAGCTAAAATAGATATAACTTGTATCTAGTATGTCACATGCACCATTGCTAGCCACAAGCGCACGCCTTATGCACATTCTTCACATATGTACGTAAGTCACACACCTAAATATCAACCATACACATGCACACCTAGTACTTCACTAATTCACATGATTAACATAATTAATCACGCTTATAGTAATTAATCATGATTACTGTGAAATAAAGATTCTGCATTCTTTAAAACTTTGACTTATAGTGTCGATCTCTTAAAGAAGAGACTTATACAAAAGCCCACTGAGAATGATGATGTCGACTTGAGATCAGCAAAGCCTAGCATCTGCTAAGGCATAGTCGACCTACATAAAATGCTCATAAAAATAATAATCCCCCTCCCCCCAACCCCCCTCCCCCATGACACGTTCTTACTCAATCATGCTAATTAAACTCCTCAATTAGTATAATCACATACTATAATGTATGAAATTAAATTAAACATGATGATAAACAATGTTGGCTATTACAATACTATAGATTTTTTTTTTTAATCATTTACACGAATCATGTAAACTTAATGTATTATAAGAATGATGACTAGTCACGAGACATAGGTAGCAGGGGAAGATCTAACCTTGGCCCAGAAGAGGCAGCTCTCCCCTTCAACTTTTAAAATATCCATTTTGACCTATAGTTTTAAGTTTTTTTCTCAGCTTGCCCCTATAATCCCCAAATTGCCCTTTCAAAATTTTAAAAACTCCACTTTTACCTATGTATGATTTAGAAAATTTTCTCAATTTGTCCCCCTAAATTTTTTAAATTTCCCCTTCAAGGTTTTTAAAAACTTAATTTTTACCTATAGTCTAGAAATATATCCTAATTCTTTTTTTTTTTTTTGCTAACCCAGTGTCCAGGCCAACTTGTATGCACCTCAACTAATTCTAAGGCATGTGCAGTCCTCGACTCTATCCCACACAAACCAAATAATTACCAAACCAAAGGCCTTGGGAGTGGCTCCAAAGAGTTGATAGCACTTAAAGAGATTTCAAACCTAAGACCTTGAAGGGAGTACACTCCCAAGTCCCAAGTTTTAACCATTAGACCAACTCCTTGGAAATATATCCTAATTCATCCCCCTAAAAATTGTAAAATGCTCCTAATATAGTTATTTTGTTTGAAAACCCCTTTGATTAAATTTCTTTTGATCTACACGAATTTTCTGACTCAGTCATTACTGGTGGGGAAAATCAAACTTGAGCACACCCCATGTGCTTTGTATATATATATATATATACTAGCAGTGAACCTGTATTATGCACGGTATGCTATGTATATGAATAAGAAATAAAATAAAAATGGTTTTAAAATATATTTTTGACGTAAATTATCTTGATATTCAATATTTGGTATATATGTTATAAATATAATGAATACCTTAACATGACCAAATTTGTTACTCTCATGTTATATTTAATATTTTAAATGTACGTTTCTAGTTTCTACATATTTGTACGTAACCTATAATCTTATCAAATTAAAAGTATATAATTAAGAACATAATCTTAGGCCACAACCTTAAAGAATAAGCCTTTTCTTCCACATGTGAAAGTACTTGTCACTTTAAATTAAAATAATGCAAAAACAATATTAGTAATGGAAAAAAATAAGGTGATCAACTTAAATTTTTGCAAAAAGATATTAATAGAAATATTTTAATAGGTTGAATTTAAAAAAAAAATTCTCTAAAAATCTATTTATGGGTTGATTTATTTTGACCCAATCATAAATTAATAGGATTTTAATTTAAATGTTTGACCTAAGATATTAAACATTATAGAAAAGAATAAATAGGGTGTTACACATACGAAATTTAAGTTAGTGTTCACATAAAAACAATAACAAAGATTAATATTTAAAAAAAACCAATGATTAGATGACATACATATTTTGTAAACACATAATAACCAATTGCTATGATATACTATAAATTGCACAAAAATGGGTGTGTATTTTTTAAAATATAAAAGAGTAAGTTTAGGAAACACATAATAGTTTGAATTTTGAAAGAAAATTTAGAAACCTATGACCTGAATTGATGGATTTAGGAACTATAGATCCATCTCTATTATATATATCATTCAATTAGTGAGAGTTTTAGGTGAATTCAAATTATTGTAATATTAAAAATTTCCCTTAAACCCCTATAAATTTTTGTATATTTAAAAAAATATAGTAATGCCCCCCCCCCCCCCCAAATTTAAAATATTTTACCTCACCCTCCTTTGAACAAATTTTTTTTTACGTTGGCCCCTCCTCAACTAAATTATGGATCCGCCACTAGATGAATAGATAGAATTTATAAAAATTGAGAAGAAAAAAGAAAAAAAAATTAAAAAGAATCAATGATATTTTGACACATATATGTTACGTATGACAAAGTGTTAATAATTTAATGATACATCATATTTCTATTTTAGAAATTTATAATCTAAGTTATGATTAATAAAGACTTTAGGAGGATTACAATTAATGAAATTTGAAAATATTACCATAACTATCAATAGATAGAATTTATAAAATTAAGAAGAAATAAGAAAAAATTTAGAAAGAGTCAATGATATGACAAAGGGCAAATAATTTAATGACACATGTTCTTTCTATTTCAGAAATGTAAAATCTTGTTATGATTAATAAGATCCTTTAGGTTTATTATAATTAAAGAAATTTGAAAATGTTATCATTACTATCAATTGATTGCATTTATAAAGTTTATAATAAATAAATTAAATGGAATCAATAAGAATATGACATGTGTATTTTATGTTTTTAAAAAATCAAAATTTGAAGAAAAAAGGATTGAAATTTTTAGCTTCAAAAACTTGACCTCCTAACTAATTGCTATAATATACATATAATATAAATATGTTTCTATTGTATGTGCGTGTGGGTGTGTACATTTAAGGTTAATGTATAGCAATTTACAAATGTGTATTCAAAGTTATCATTTCATTGGTCGAGTATATTCTCCATTTGTTTAAATTATCTTGAGCACAAGAGAAAGATATTCTGGTCATTTCGAATCTTTCCTTGTCCAAGATACCATAGCATATCCGTATGTGCTTCTTTGCAGCTCATACCATTATTCATCTACCAATACCTAATTCAAATTTTGGCTGTTTGGTACCTGTGGGATCAACCAACCAATCAACCATATGAAAGGTAGCCAAAATGCCATGTGTTCTATTCATATGTTCATGTTCTCTTGATTTAAAAAAATATTAAATTTGACCCATCACTGTTCTAGATAGTTTGAAGATCGGATCGCTATGACAGTTGTGTCATATTCACATTTTTCGCATGGTTTCTATATTATAACCTTTACATTGGAAGACTTTAAAGCCATTAGGAGTGATATTATTTAATCTGTGGGTTTCTGAAAAGACAGACATGGAGCTTGGAGAGAGAGCGACAGAGAGAGACTTGTGGTTATAATTTTATAAATAGCATCCCTTCAATGAATCCAAAGGCCATATGTCTCTTGCCGTCTCCTAAACAATATAAAACAGTCTAGAGACTGTACACAAAAATCTTGGTTTGATGATTGAGAGTCATTTTGGATCCTTTGTAAAACTTTGTGAATATTTTGCCCGAACTAGCCAACTACTTTTTGTCTTTCTTTGTTTTTGTCTAGAGTTAGAATTACAAGGGGAGAGCATTACACCCAGTAAAAAAAAAAGGGGAGGTGAGTCGTGCCCATGAGCTGAGGTGTATCCGGTGGGGCCTTTTACCAATCGAGCTGCCATTCGCCTTGACCTTTTGCTAACTAGACACCGAAAGATCATTTCCCAAGTCTAGGCATGCATTTTCTCAGGTCAACCATTTTATATTAAGAAATGACATACAAACAAAAAATTATATAGAAAATAATATGGTTGAATTGAAGTTTATCATTTTAAAATAAAGTATTTATAATAAATTTATTTTTGTTTCATTTTAAAATAAAATTATTTGTAGAGATTTGAGTTGTTTCCAATACTTAAAATATATTCTATTCTTTCATTTTGACATCCAATTCTCCACCTGAATTCTTTGCTCCAGTAAGGATTCCGCAAAAAAAAATGTAAATATACAAATAATTTCATTATCATATTTTACTTTTAATAAATTCAATATCCAAACATGCTTCTTAATAATGACAAATAGGGCAACTACCTTACTTTTTTTTTTGTTTTTGTTTTTGCTTCATCTTGTTGTTCTTCCATTTTTTTTTCTTCTTCTTTCTCACTTCTGTCGTCTTTTTGATGCAATTGTTCAATGTTTATATGGGTGTTTCATTAAAACTAAACCCTAATTCAATTTAATGGTCAATAAATGAAGATTAGCACAACTCGAGGGAAATTCTCACAAACTTGCTACAAATGTTCTCTGGATCAATCTTCAATAGTATCCTACTGATGCCATTTAAATACAATAGTTGAGTTGTTAGAGATAAAATTAACTGGTGCCAATAATTAAAACACAACTCAGGAATAAATTATTCAGTAGATCCGGAACACCACGTCAACATAATGATGGGGTGTGCTCAGCCAATTAAAAATAAACACATCATGTATTTTTTGTCAACTTAACTACATAGGTAATAAATATGAACATATTAAGAAAGTTATTATTCTCATTATTCTAAAAAAAAGTCAAAATTTTAAAACTTTTTTGCATTTGTTTTTTTTTCTTTTATGCCTATCTTATCTTGTTGAAAACAAAAAGGTTGAAAAAATTTAGTTTTTTTTGCTTATAAACTAAAAAAGCAAAATAAAAAAAGCTAGAAAAAAGCTATACCAAACGGGCCCTTACTATTGGACATATTTCTTCATCCTATACGCATGTATTCTAATAATAACAAAGTGGGTAAAGTAACTTTTGGCTTTCATTATTTCTATAAAAATGCTATTTTTCAAGAACTTTTATACAGAATTCTATACTAGAATGATGTGGTGATGATATTTTTGTAATTAACAAGTATCTTAGTGAATTTTGTGTTTTAAAGTGATAGACCTACAGCTTAACCACATTATTTTGGTAATAAATTATGTATAAATTTTCTAATTGTATAGAATTACTCTTTTCTATTGTAATTTTTCAATCTTCATTTGAAATAAGCCTTTCAATGAAAATTAAAAATTTGCAACCTAACGTACTTCTATTTTTATAATCAATTTACTAATAGTAACTCAAGTTAAAGGAAATTCCCCAAATGTGCTGTGAATATTCTCTGTATTTCTTTTCAATAATGCCATGTTGGTTCCAGTAAAATACAACTATCGAGTTGTTAAATAGGAAATTGACTTGTGCCCATGGACAGGGCCAGTGGGGCAACTGCCCCGTTGACTTGGCAAATTCGCACTATTTTTAAATTTTTTTTACTCGTATTCATTTGAACTTAACTTATAAATATAATGTATTATTCCCACTGAATTTACTAATATCTACATTTGCCCTTAGTGAATTTTACTTTTTGCTTTCATAGGTGATTGTAATTTTGTTGAATAGTATAGTTTTTTATATATAGCCTTTGTATAGAGGCAACACTCCTTTTTTTGGTATTTTTACCATAATTATTTCTTTACTTTATAAAAAAATCAATTGATATTACTGACAAAATAATGGATGTTTTGAAATGAAAGAGCGACAAACAGCCATATCATTCTCTATGAAAATTCTATATAAAAAAAATATTTACTTGCATAGAGTATTAATTGTAGGAGCATTGTCATTTTATGCCAACTAGTAAACAAATAATGCAACACCTTGTGTTAGAGTATCTCCAATCCACCTTTAAATTTTCAAATTTGAAGCTGGGTTGCAAATTTTACCCTCCAACTCACTTTTATTTTTTCAAAAATTTGAAAAATAAAAGTGGCTTTCGTATGGGGCCTTCAAATTTGAAGGTTCTTCAAAATATCTGATGAACCCTTCATTTCACTATTCATGTGGGGCCAAAGCAATAATTATGTAAGACCCTTGTACTAATCATTATTTTAAGTCTAAATAATGCATTATTTATTATTTAAATAATATTTTAATAAATATTTAATTTAAACTTTTAATTAATTCATTAATTTTTTTACTTTGTTAAATATTTATTTAATTTGAGATTTTTTTATATGTGAAATAAATAAATTATTTATATTTTACTTGCTTTTATTTATCTTGAAATTACTATTTATATATGAAATTAAAAAATGCTTTTTATTTTACTGATTATTTATTTATACTAAAATTATTTTAATCTATGGAATCAATGAATTATTTTTTTATCTTACTACTCCACCTTTTCACTTTATTATTTTTTTTTTACAAATTTAAGAATTAATCAATCTATTTCTACCATTTTCCAATAACATTTAAAATTTCAACATCTATTGAAAATAGAAAATAATTTTGACTAGAATAATAACAAAAAGATTACATAAAAATGACATTTCTCGATCATTATTGTATTTTAATTTTTGTTAAATGTATTTCATTAGTTTACAATGGGGGGTTTTGTTTTTTTAAATTTTTTAATGTAATTTCATGAGTAGATCATTTAGTTTAAAAAATATTAAATAATTTAATTTTAATTAAATATTTGGTAAATAACTACAATTTAAATTAAAATATGATAACAAATAATTACATTTTGAATAAAATGGAGCACAGTATGTAATTTTTAACTTTTTTTTATATAAAAGAATAGTGATTTGAGGAATGAGTAGTGAAATGAAGATTGGATAGATTGGAGTAACAATATAAAAAAATAGGACCCATAAACTCTAAATTTAAAAAAGTTGTCAAAATAAAAATAAATTTAAAATCTTTAGGTTAGAGATGCTCTTATAACCTTGCAAAAGAAAGATTTGTACATATCTGAATGTTATCCCCTCCCCCGGAATATTCGGGGCATTTCACGCATATGATGCGTTATTATATATATATATATATATGTACATTTGAGGTTTATAGGTAGGTATGATGACATAGAAATGTGTTTTCAAATTTCAAAGTTACCATTTCATTGGTCGAGTATATTCTCTATTTGTTTAACTTATCTCGGAGGTGTAAGGAGCGCAAGAGAGAGATATATTTTAG
Organism: Euryodendron excelsum; assembly: GCA_033060915.1. NCBI lineage: Eukaryota > Viridiplantae > Streptophyta > Magnoliopsida > Ericales > Pentaphylacaceae > Euryodendron > Euryodendron excelsum. The sequence continues at coordinate 9,109,354 of CM065378.1, read as the reverse complement.
TCCTGCGAACCTTTCTTTGTCCAAGATTCCATTTCCATCGCATAGGGATGTGTAGTTATTGGCCGTTCATCATCTACCAATGACTAATTCAAAGGCTGGGCATTTGGTACATGTGGGACCAACCAACCATATGAAAGGTAGCCAGAATGCCAGGTTATCCATTCCTAATGTTCATTTTCTCATTGATTTAGAATTATTAGATGTGGACCTTCTGTTCTAGACAGTTCGAAGATCGGATGGTTATGATAACTGTTCACATTTACATTTTTGGCATGAATCCATACTATAACATGGAGAGAGAGAGAGAGCCAGAGAGAGACCCTTCATGCATCATGCATCTGTACTTTCAAAAAATAACTTGTCATGAGCTTTTTTTTTTTTTAAATTTTTTATAAACTAAACTTTGATAATTTTTCGATACAATTATTATAACAGAGAGAGACCCTTCATGCGTCATGCATGTTTTAAACGAAATTTTTCTTAACTTCATTATTTTTCTCTGCAATTACTCATCGTGCATTTATGATGGGATGTTACACTGAAAAATCGAATACAACTGCAATTAAAGGCGGATGGGTGAATAGTAGCTCATCTCGCTGGAAATCCCAACCCAAATGAGCTGCAAATATTTTATATTTCACCTAAATGTATATATATGATGCCATTCAACTGCAATAGTTTTCACTATATTTCCTCCTTAATATTTGACTTGCGCCAAAGGATATATTACAACTCGGGAACTATAATTTCAATTCACACGAGCAATTTTCCAGTCAATAATTAAGATGCTTCTAGAAATAATAAAGCAGTGCATTAACCTTTGCACATAATAATTTATAGAATTGATAAAATTTAACTCATTAAAAACACGTTTGAGATGAATTTGTTATACAAATAAGTCAAGATTTAATACATTTTAAAACTTGTTAATGTTTTAAGCTTCACTTGAACTCATTTGATAAGCTTACATGCACTCTAAGATTACATAAAGAAAAACTCAGTTATTTCAACTCATGGCGTAATTGACTCTATCGAATGCATTTTAAGATCAATTGAAAAGATAAACAAGCAAAGTCTAAACACAATTCGAAGGTCGTCAAGTTTTCAAACCATGACACAACAACCGCATTAGGTAGTGGTACCGATGTGGAAGGATGTTAACAATGACTATATATGTAATTGTGGTCGCGATAGTAATTACAGAAGATATAAATATATGGTGATGGTGGCTGTTATGATAGCCACACCAATGGTAGTGCTATTGTGGAAGTAATTTTGAGAAGTTGTAACCCAACAGGTAGGTTTGGTGATCAAGTCTTAGGGCTTGGAATTCTGTTCCCTCTAAAGTCTCAGATTCGACACCTCTTAAGTACTTTCAACTCATTGAGGCCATTCCCAAGGTCTTTGGACCAATAATTCTCCAACTTATATGGGATAGGGGACTACACAGCAATGTTTTAAAAATTGGATAGGACCAGTCGGTTCAACCAAAAAATGGAGAATCGGTTCAAAAATGGTCCGGTTCATGTTCAAACCGTTTTAACAAAAATTTAGTAAAAATCAGTCAATTCAATGGTTAAACAATTGAATCGGGCATAAAACCGTTAAAAAAATGCCCATCTAGTAAAAAAATTATACAAAATGTAAAAAAAAATCAGAATTTTTTATTTATATATTTAAATATATTTATGACGTCACAGTGTAATACCGGTTAACTCGATGGTTGAAACCAATGACCTTAACCCAATCACTTTTTCAGTTCGCTCAATGGTCCGATTTTCAAAACATTACTGCACAAGTCTTGAGATTAGTCGAGATGCATGCAAGCTAACCCAAATACTCGGTTTGCCAAATATATATATATATATATATACTTTGAGAAGTGGTGATGGTGGAGTAGCGATAACAATAATGCTATATTAGTGAACATTGTTGTGACTGGCGACGGCGGTAATAGTAACAGTGGTGGAAATGAGGTAATATAGGGGTGGTGGTGACAATTACACAATATAGCAAGAATAGGTCAAATATACATATATCAGTGATCAATTTGACACTGTGTGTATGTAGATACCTTGAAGCTCAAATTCTGTAATGAGAATATGCTCAAGCATATACAAGGAGGGCTCTCAACAGACTGCTGAATGCTGGAAAAAGATAGCCTCTTGCATTAGGATATTTTCAATGGAGCAATGGAGAAATTCCAACTGCATATTTTAGTACTGAGAATATTTATATATACACATGAATCCATTGAAGCAATTCTATAGATACAATGGCATTGGAAAGTACACTATAGCTTTGGATGGCAGGTTAAAGAATGTGGCTCAGCATCTGGTAGTTCATTCGACAGAAGTTAGCCATGGAAATTCTCACTTCGCTTGCATATATGCATATGATACATACATGCATATGGGGGCAACATGAGAAATGAAATTAAAGCAATCACAAATTTCATATCGATCTCTGGAAGATTTCCTTTTGTTGAGGCAATATTACGTGCCTAATGAAGAAAATTGGTTTGCGTAGAACCCAGTTTTCCCACAACAGAGGTAGAAAATGAAACCTGTATTATTCTTTCCGTGCTTTGGTACTAAGGTCAAAAAATATTAGGTGAAGGTCAGTAAACCAATTTGGTAACCACTTTTCTGGTTGAAAAATGCAATTCTTACAGAATTTTTATACAAATTAGTTTTTATAGTCGATAAATGTGATGTGAATATTCTTTGCATGTCTCTTCAGTAATGCCTTACTAGTTCCGTTCAAACACAGCTAAAGCGGTTCATGGCATAAATTTTAAATCATGTTAGCACCAGGGCTGTTCAAAAACTCATATAACCCGCCAAGTCAACCGATCTAATTTGAACCCAAACACAACCCGAACCCAAATCGAGTCGAAATTAATTCTAATATTTGTGAACCCGACTTTGGTAATTCAGTTGGTTGGTCACTACCTAAAACCGACTAACCCGATAAACCAACCCAACCCGCATCAAAATGACCCGAACCATATATAATAGTTGAAGTTTAATAGTACATGGATTTTTACTAGGAGCTTTCATTTATTTGTTATTTAAGTACTCGTTAAAATTTTCTTTTTAACAACAAGAGATGAATTTCTAACTTAGAGTGACCCAACTCAAACGCAATCCAAACTCAAACCGAGTAGAAATCAGTTCTAATATCTCTAAACTCCTACATTGACGGTTCAATTAGTGAGTCACTACCCGACCATGAACTCCCCTAACTTGGCACAGTATACATGTCATCAGTTTAAAAAAAATATTTTTGTAATTTCAAGAATTTGACAGGACGATTAATGCTGGTACCCTTACCCTAATACCTTCCGTGGTTTTAAACATTATATGATTAACTATGGAACATATAACTTCAGCCTCTATGCATGCTTCCTACCAATAACGAAGTGGGCAAAGTCCCTTTTGCCTTTCATTATTTTTTTTAATGCAATTGTTCAATGTTCACTGGAAATGGGCCTCTCATTAAAAAGTGAAACATAACTCACTTCGATTTTTATGATCGACAGACAAATAATGAAACAGCTTCAAGAGAAATTCCTACAAATGTGTTGTAAATATTTTCTCTATTTCTTTATAGCAATGCCCTACTGGTTCGCCTAAAAGAACACTATGGAGTTGTTAAATATAAAAGGGACTCGTGCTAATAGTTAAAACACAATTCGGGACACTAAAATTTTAAATCATATTAGAATAATGTTTTTGTCATCATTACCCAAAGTGATCACAATATCAGCATGAATTAAAGTGTTTTGTACAAGTGACCCTTCAATATGCCAAATCTTTTTTTTTTTTTAGTACTATTTTCATTTGAGTAAATTTACATACTACAAATGTTATGATGTTTTTATTTACAAGTCAAATGGCCTTTTTAACCATTCGGCGACCCTCATACTGAAAATTTAGCTAGTCTGGATTTGGCTTAGTTTTTGTTTCTTTCAAATGTGTTTTCCTTTTCAAATAAATAAAAAAAAATCATATCAATCACATCATGCAACATGGTAATTTTCCAATAATATTATAATTATTCCTAGATTGTGACGTGATACATTATAATTGGTCGCAGATACTCCGTACACGGATGATGTGGCAGCTTGAGAATCTAAGTCCACAAAGAAGGAATATTATCATTTTATGCCAACAACTAAACAAATAAGACAAACCTTGCGTTATAAGTTATAACCTCTTTACTAATCTATGGCCCGCCATTCAGAATATTCGGGGGCATTTCAAGCGTATGATGTATTATAATATTAATATACATATATATATATACATTTGCGGTTCATGTACGATAATATAGAAATGCGTATGCAAGTTATCATTTCATTGGTCCAATATATTCTTCACTTGGAGGATAAATTATTCGGTGTTTTTGGAGCGTCACTTGATCTTACTTTTTTATTTTTATCGAGTGAGTCTCTCACCAGTTATTCTATTGGGTGAAATATTTGACCTAACGAGAAATTTTACTACTATGTAATTGGTGGAGTAAGATTGACATAACGCTTCAAAAACATTGAATAATTTTTTATCTTCTAAGTGTAAGGAGCACAACACAAATTTATTCTGATCCTTGAAACCGTTCCTTGTCCAATATTCCACTTCCATAGCATATGGATATGTGCTTAATTGCTTGGTAGTTCATAATTATCATCTACCGTAAATACGAGTCGATTCGAGTAGAGTAATAGGTTATTTAAATTTGATTTGTTTAGTTTTCGAGTCGATATCAAACGAGTCTAATCAATTAAGAGTTGAATTCGAGTAACTTTTTTTTTTTTATACATTCTTAAGGTGTATAATAATTTATCGAGCCAAGATAAAAAAAAAATTAACAAATTTAAAAATGTATTCAAATTTAATTTATTAACATAACCAATTGATCTTAAATTATAATTTTTTAAAAAATTAAACACGAGCCAAATACGAGTAACTTTTTTACTGCCCTATCATCTCCTAATGACTTACTCAATTATTAAAATGGGGAGTATTTGGTACGTCTGGGAACAAGCAACCAACCATATGAAGAAATTCCATGCGTGATCTATATATAATATGTTCGCATGTTCATTTTCTCTTGATTTAAGAATACTAGATGTGAACCCATCATCGTTGTAGATGGTTTGAAGGTCGGATGGTTATGATAATTGTGTCGCATTTACATTTTTGGCATGGTTCTATATTATAACATGCAGATAATTAGGAGACTTTCAAGCCATTAAGTGTAATGTTATTTAATATGTGGGTTCTGAGAAGATAGACATGGAGAGAGAGAGAGAGAGAGAGAGAGAGAGAGAGAGAGAGAGAGAGAGAGAGAGAGAGAGAGAGAGAGACTTTGTGCTTATCACAGTTTTTTTGGAACCTATGGAGAACAATAATTCATCTTTCCCAAGAGAGAGGGAGAGAAAAACCACGCTTTTCAAAAAATAACTTGTTATGAGTTTTCTTTCTTTTCTCTTTTTTTTTCTTCCTTCTGAACTTTCATTAATTTTCTGAGCAATTACTTACCGTTCTTTTTGAACGAGTATCATTTAAATATCGAGTACAACAAGAATTAATGGTAGACGAACGAAATAGTAGCTTAACGGAAATTCCAACCCAAATGAGCTGCGAATATTCTCTATTTCACTTAAATGTGTGTTTATGGTGCCATTCAATTACGGTTGTTTTCTCTATCTTGATCTTCTCTTAGATATGATATTTGATCCGTACCGAAGGATATATTACGTGTTAGGGAACTTCAACTTCAAAAAAGTAATGTTATACAATTATAAAATTTATACAAAATTTTTGTATACATTTAATTATAAAAATGTTATCGCTAAATTATTCTGGTGAGATTTTCTATACAAATTTTCTAAAAGTATATCATTTTCCATTTTTAAAAAAAAAGGCAGGAATAGGGAAGAAGGAAATCATGTACTCTTGTGGTGCCATATGTATTCATTACTCAACTCTTGAGAGAGAGAGAGAGAGAGAGAATCACAAATTGTTTGTACCTCTGTTCTTGGAATGCCAAGAACCCTATTCATGATCTCCAATAAATGGTTGAAATCATCCTTCATAATTATGTCTCATCCGATGAAAGGGCACATTTTCATTTGAAATTTACCGTTATAATTCAAAATTATGCAGTCTCCCTCAAGCAAGCTTCGAGCAGAGCTCTATAGAATTGCACTCCACAAAATGACTTTAATCGTGCAAACCTTTATGTTATGTTTATAACCCGGATTTGTTAAGAAAAAAGCAAATAAAAAAAATAAGGTGAGAGAAAAGAGAATAAAATAAAAGAGTATTTTTGTTCTTTTTTCTCTCACATTTTTCTTTTTTTTTTTTAATTTTTTTTATCATCAAATCCTTAATCCATACACAACCTTAGAGAATTGACATAGTAGAAGTTTTGTAAACTTCCAATGTAGGATGAGGCAAAATATATAACCTCACTTAACATTACAAGCTAAGTTATCATTATTTATATATATATATATATATATGTATAAAATTAAGTAAAAATAGAAGTGTTCTTCTTGATGATAGTTACATAATGTGGTGCTAGCGACATGGAAGGATGTTAATAACCACTATGAATGTTATTGTGGTGATTGAGGGGGTGGTAGTAAATTAGTAGCACTACTACCACTAACAGTTAGTTCTTTGATGATGTTGGTGATTATGATAGCCATACGGTATGGCCCATACCAATAGTACTTACTATTATGGAAGTAATTGTGACTATATAGAAGTGGTGGTGGTGGAGTTTGGGCTGATAATGACCATGTGAAAGGTTCATGACTGGCGGCCGTAGCAACCATTGTGGTGGGGGCAGCAATGGTGGTAGTAGTGATGGAAATGAGGCAATAGTAGTGGCGGCGGCGGCAGCAATGGTACATTGTAGCTAGAAGGTCAAATACATACATAAGTTGTACCTAAATACATACCCAGAAAGTCAAATTCTCTCATGAGAATATGCAGCTCAAGCTCAGCAAACTGCCGAATACTTGGAGCAATGGTGAAATTTCTTCCATTCGTTATGTTTCTTTTTCATTGGAGCGCAATGGCAAAATTCTAGTAGTGGTGGGTTTCTCACTTGTTACTCTGTTAGGTGGAGCATTTGATCTAACGAGAAATTTCACTACTATGTGATTTGTGGAGTAAGAATGACATGATACTCTAGAATAATTTTTTATCTTCCAGGTGTAAGGAGCACAACACAGATTTATTCTGATCCTTGAAACCTTTCCTTGTCCAATATTCCATTTCCATAGCATATGGATATGTGCTTAATTGCTTGGTAGTTCATAATTATCATGTATCGTAAATACGAGTCGATTCGAGTAGAGTAATAGGTTATTTAAATTTGATTTGTTTAATTTTCAAGTTAATATCAAACGAGTTTTAGTCTAATCAATCAGAAATCGAGTTCGAGTAACTTGGGTTTTTTTATTTTATACAGTCTTAAGGTGTATAATAATTTATCGAGCCGAGATAAAAAAAAAATTAACAAGTTTAAAAATGTATTCAAATTTAATTTATTAACATAACGAATCGATCTTAAATTATAATTTTTTAATAAATTAAACACGAGTCAAATACGAGTAGCATTTTTACTGCCCTATCATCTCCTAATGACTTGCTCAATTATTAAAATGGAGAGTATTTGGTACGTCTGGGAACAAGCAACCAGCCATATGAAGAAATTCCATGCGTGATCTATATATAATATGTTCGCATGTTCATTTTCTCTTGATTTAAGAATACTAGATGTGAACCCATCACCGTTGTAGATGGTTTGAAGGTCGGATGGTTATGATAATTGTGTCGCATTTACATTTTTGGCATGGTTCTATATTATAACATGCAGATAATTAGGAGACTTCCGAGCCATTAAGTGTAATGTTGTTTAATATGTGGGTTCTGAGAAGATAGACATGGAGAGAGAGAGAGAGAGAGAGAGAGAGACTTTGCGCTTATCACAGTTTTTTTGGAACCTATGGAGAGTAATAATTCATCTTTCCCAAGAGAGCGATAGAAAAACCATGCTTTTCAAAAAATAACTTGTTATGAGTTTTCTTTCTTTTCTCTTTTTTTTTCTTCCTTCTGAACTTTCATTAATTTTCTGAGCAATTACTTACCGTTCTTTTTGAACGAGTATCATTTAAATATCGAGTACAACAAGAATTAATGGTAGACGAACGAAATAGTAGCTTAACGGAAATTCCAACCCAAATGAGCTGCGAATATTCTCTATTTCACTTAAATGTGTGTTTATGGTGCCATTCAATTACGGTTGTTTTCTCTATCTTGATCTTCTCTTAGATATGATATTTGACCCGTACCGAAGGATATATTACGTGTTAGGGAACTTTAATTTCAAAAAGATAATGTTATACAATTATAAAATTTATACAGAATTTTTATACACAATTATAAAAATGTCATTGCTAAATTATTTTGATGAGATTTTTTATACAAATTTTCTAAAAGTATATCATTTTCCATTTAAAAAAAAAAAAGGCAAGAATAGGGAAGAAGGAAATCATGTACTCTTATGTTGCCATATGTATTCATTACTCAACTCTTGAGAGAGAGAGAGAGAGAGAATCACAAATTGTTTGTACCTCTGTTCTTGGAATGCCAAGAACCCTATTCATGATCTCCAATAAATGGTTGAAATCATCCTTCATAATTATGTCTCATCCGATGAAAGGGCACATTTTCATTTGAAATTTACCGTTATTAATTCAAAACTATGCAGTCTCCCTCAAGCAAGCTTCAAGTAGAGCTCTCTAGAATTGCACTCCACAAAATGACTTTAATCGAGCGAACCTTTATGTTATGTTTATAACCCGAATTTGTTAAGAAAAAAGTAAAGAAAAAAAAATAAGGTGAGAGAAAAAAGAACAAAATGAAAGAGTATTTTTATTCTTTTTTTCTCTCACATTTTTCTTTTTCCTTTTTTCATTTTCAAATCATTTATCCACACACAACCTTAGAGAATTGAGTGTAAACTTCTCAAAATATGTAACCTCACTTAACATTACAAGCTAAGTTATCATTATATGAATATATATATATGTGTGTGCGCGTATAAAATTAAGAAAAAACAGAAGTTTTCTTCTCGATGATAGTTACAGAATGTGGTGCTAGCGACATGGAAGGATGTTAATAACCACTATGAATGTGATTGTGGTGATTGAGGTGGTGTTAGTAAATTTGTAGCACTACTACCACTAACAGTTAGTTCTTTGATGATGTTGGTGATTATGATAGCCATACGGTATGGCCCATACCAATAGTACTACTATTATGGAAGTAATTGTGACTATATAGAAGTGGTGGTGGTTGTGGTGGTGGAGTTTGAGCTGATAATGACAATGTGAAAGGTTCATGACTGGCGCCGTAGCAACCATTATGGTGGGGCAGCAATGGTGGTAGTGGTGATGGAAATGAGGCAATAGTAGTGGCGGCGGCCACGACAGCAATGGTACATTGTAGCTAGAAGGTCAAATACATACATAAGTTGTACCTAAATACATACCCAGAAAGTCAAATTCTCTCATGAGAATATGCAGCTCAAGCTCAGCAAACTGCCGAATACTTGGAGCAATGGTGAAATTTCTTCCATTCGTTATGTTTCTTTTTCATTGGAGCGCAATGGCGAAATTCCCTTCTGCGTATTCTGTTAATGCTTTCAAAATTTTTATACACATGAAGCCATTGAAAGCAATTCTATAGATATAATGACATTGGAATGTCCATTGCAGCTTTGGAAGGCACGTTGAAGAATGCTGGCCATGCCTGCTTGCTTTGAAGGGGTTCTTAGCCGACCGATTATTGGAAACACTCAAACATCACAAGCAATGAATCACGAATCAGAGAACCAATCAACAATAACCAAGTAGAAGATGCAGATGATTATATATATATATATATATATGTATATAATTGAATTGAAGACACTGTAATTTGACATGCCTTATGGACCATCTGGAGCTGCTGAAACATATGATGCAGTATAAGGCTGGGCTGGGCCAAAAGTCAGTGTCTTCCGAAGCGCCTGGAATTATAATCGTCAAGAAAATTTCAAGATTGGACCTACGGGGTTTTCTGTCATTAAAAGCCCTATAAAGAATATAACTTTTTGATAGAGGGGACATCTGACCAATGTGTAGCCCTCCGACCTTTTAGCAAAATCCTTCTTAATTACTTTAAGGGCACCCACCCTCAACTTGGAACCTCTTGATATCCCATACTGAGGATGCCCTTAAGACCACCTCTTCCACTTAATTGAGCCCCACGACCTTACATCCACCGTCGTTTGACGGAAAAAAAATTATCATGCAAGGTTGTTAAACATGCATGCAAAATCTTGAGGGGACTATGGCAAAAAAATTTTGCATTTTGAAGGCAAAGGTAAAAATTTTTGAATCTCAAGAAGGCCACTCATTATTTTTTTTATTATAAGTACTTATTTTTTTATAGGACCTAAACAAAATTTTGTAAATATGGGGAGGCGATGGCACCATATAGTCTAAACATAAGTCCGTCTCTGTCTACGTAGATAATATATGAAATGCAATATTACTCAATTTTGAAATTTTACCGCAGGATAACCGGAGCAATTGTAATTTGAATTTCAAAACTAGCATAGTTCTTTTTTTTTTCTTTTTTCTTTTTGTTTTCTAGCTAAAGGATATCCATACCTTCAACTGGCTGCTCTCTCAAAATTATACAGGACCACCATCTACACAAATGAATGATAACTGACCAAATGGAACATGAAAATAGATAAAGCTTGAGATCTGATGCTTAACCTAAGAACAAGCCCGGCCAGCCACTTATGGTTAAAAGTAGCAGAGTTGAAGATAAAAAGCTTCTAAAAATATTATTCAATAAAGAAAACTGGTTCACAAGCTCATGATAATCTTGTTGAAGATCATGAAATGCATACCAATATCTGAAATGCCTACTCTTAACAAACTTAATGCTTCAAAAATCGCTAGTGTCCCCCTTTGTTTTCGTGTGCCGGATCTTTATCATTATGGAAGATCCGTTTGAAGGGCTTTTAGTAGCTTTGTCACTCATAAGCAATAATGCTATATACAGTGAGAGAGGAGAACAAATCACTCTGTCAAATCGTATTATATAACCCTAGTTCAAACAACTGAGCTAAACCTTTGCCAATCCCTTGCAAAATAAGAAGAAATTTTGATTTCCTCATGAAAATAGATAGTTATTCTAAATTATATCCCAACCTTCCGCAAACTGAGAAAATGAGGAAGCCCCAACAAGTTCAATGGCCCTTGCTTCCCCGAAATGAACTATAATCACTGTACAATTCTTTGTACACTCAAATTTTAAAAACAAGTGCTCTCTCCCATCTTTGAGGATGATAAGCTATGGAACTCACGATTTTCTTACCTTCCGGTATTGGCAACTCATAGTCAAGAGGAATCTTCTCACGCCAGACAAACTCGTTCTCATGTTCAAACTTTCTCAGCAGTTCGGAAACCTCATCAATCTCCTGCTTGAAAACCAATCGCCAAGAGTCCTCCCCTGGAATTTTCTTTTGCCCAACAGTTAATGCATGATGAAGAACTCCAACTGCAACCCCCACCTGACCGGCAACTTTTAGACCTTCCGCAAGGTATTTGAAACTTCTTAACTCATGAAGGGCTTTGCATGATGAAATGAAATCCTACACAGACGAGAAAAATCAGTCAAGGCATATCAACTCCATTCCAAAATGAAGACAAGCTCCCCTTCTAACCAAGAAGATCAACGATAATGATAAAGATGGTGGTGTTCATGGTACTAAAGAAGGGGAAAGAAACAGAAAGAAAAAGATAGGAAGAGAGTCAATATGTTCAAGCACTTAATCAAGGTAAATATGCGTACAACCTGAAAGTAATTTTGCAATGGCAAAGCACCCAAAAATGCAACAAACCATATAGCCGTATGGGTCACAAGGCTATGGAGTCATAAGCATCACTGGTTGATGCGATAGTAATAACTTCTTAGAGAGGACGGGTGCCTCTTTAGTTGTTTAATTTTAATTGATTTTTTTTTAAAATTTCATTACATAAATTATGATGGTCCTATTTCTCTCCCCTTTTTCTATTTTTTGGCACTTCTCTTTTCTTTCAAACCCTTCTCATCATTCTTCTTCTTCTCTTCCTGTAACATCTTAGAAATAGAATTCTACTTGATATTTTCACTTATGTTCATGATATTCACGCTAGATAGTCGCATCCCTTTACTTCTGAGTGGAAAGCTTTAAAACAATTTTTTGTAACACATTTTGTGCAGAACTTCCCACCAACATAACAGAACCCACAAATATTAAGAACAAACAATCAATCTAGAACTTGCTAAACACTATTTTCAACCAGAAATACCAATAAAGCCTGTGTAGCAAAATGCGTACATACCACAAAGCGCACTGAAATATCTTTGCACTCTTTGGTCGCTGTATGCAAAATTATAGTGGCTTCATCAAGTAACTGTGCAACACCATAATGCAGCTTTGCCAGAAGACCTCCAGTGTTTCCTTTTTCCTCTGCCTTCCTTATAGTTACAGCCTAAAATGTTTTAAGAAATATCATTGACTATTAAGAAAGAAACAAAAGAACCACTATCAACCGCCAAGCATAAAGAAATAAGTAAACAATGGAAAATTTACTGGAAATGCAGGCAATTCTCAAGCTACAATCTAGTGCAAGTCTAACAAGGCCAAAAACTATGAGTCGACAAACACTAACCTGGGCCTCAGCCAAGCAAATGAGGCTCATAACAGATGCCATACTTGAGGTAGCTTCTGGCGGCCTTTCTGGAGCCGATACAGATTGTAAACATGGAAGGACTTCATGGGTCAGATAGTGATAAACTCCTGCAGCTTTTCTGAAAAGGGTGGCGGATTGCACCAAATCTACAATGATGCATCTGAAGTAAATACAACCGTCTTCAACTTCTTTTTAAAAAAAGCAAATGTAAAATGTGGAGGGAAAATTACCACCTACCTACAGACAAAACTTCTGAAGCCCATCCCCGAAGCATTGCACCATAAAGGAAAAGGGTCATGCCCAGCTCAAATTGCAAATTGTCAATTAGAAAGAACCTTGGACCCATAAGATTAAAAAAAGATGATGAACTAAGAGCGCTACTCCATCTTATCTGAAGATCTGAAGTCCAAGAAATCACTCGGGGGTTGTCACTAACCAAGCCAACGTGGTAAACCAAGTTAACCAACAATGGCAAGTACTGTTCAATCTTTTGAAGGTGCTGAGGCATTTGAAAAAAATATAACAAGATACAATAAGAAATTGACAATATTGTTCATTAATGCCAAATATTGATGAGATTTTCACATTGCCATGCAAGTTAATTGATTTGAGTTGAAATTCCAGAGCATTTGAAAACAGAAGTTCACCGTGAGATAAAAGCATTACCAAAAAGACCAAACAGTGATAGAAATACATAAATGAGGTGGTATGTTGGAATAAAAAAACGAACTGCATAAAACTAGGTCATGAGAAGCCTTTTTTTTTTTTTTTTCTGATAAGTTAGGGTCATGAGAAGCCATATGGAAAGGTCCATGTTTGACATCATATCCACATGCCTTTTAAAGATAGATTACCTGTTCAGAATGAGAAGTCAATCCCCCAGATATTTCCCTTGCAATAGCCTCTGTAATGAAGCTGCTTTCATTGATGGAATCCTCAATTGCCCTACGCTTGGAGCTTAACTCTTTCAGTTGCTCAAGTGTGAAAGAATCACGAGCCAGGTATATGTCTTCAAACACAATCTGCCAACATTGATATTATAGTAAATAAATCAATCAATGAAATGCAGGCAACAGTACAAACATACCTGCTGCTATTAACATGATTAATCATAATTCATGACTTACAAAGTCAAGCTTGAGTTGACTATAAAAAATAATAAATAAGAAAAAAAAAGTGCGAGAGAGAGAGAGAGAGAGGAAGACAATCTCAAGCACAAAATAAACACATAATGCATAGAAAAATCTATGTGCAGAATTCAATTTGGTTAAGAGTTCCTTTTCAGGTGTGTGTGCAAAATGTGTGTGTTCAATGGATATTCGGGGTCAATGGAATTTTATTTAAATTCCAAATCCTATGATATACTATGTAACCAAGAAGCAGAAACGCAACTGAATACTCCAATACCAGTACCCAAGTCTGCTTTTCCTTGTCACCAAAGGCGGAACCATCTTATGGAGGGAGGGTGTCAGCTTTGTTTAACCGTTGTGGATATAGTATATAATATGTAATGTCCTAGCAAAGATCTATTCTATCGACAACCCCCACACTTTAAAATCCTTCTTAAGACCGCTCATCTAATAATCAAATTTTTTGTCCAATAGACTGTGGGTTCTACCCATTTTTGTCTAAGAAACAATTCATTTGCCTTTTTTTTTTTCCTTCATATTTTGCAGACATTGAATTGAAGTAGTTAATTTTATTTTTCATGTAAAATTTTTGTCTTGCATCTTAACATCTCACGCTTAAACTTAGAAATATATGCAAAGAAAACTGGAAAGATAATAATTATATGAATAGGAAAAAAAAATTGTTTCAAGCTTTGGCACCCCGAAAACGAAGTCTTGGTTCCCCCCTGTACATGTAACAATAATCTGAAATATCTTACGAAAATGTAAAACAAGATGTTTGATAATTATACTATCTTTTGATAGACTGGTCCAACTTCCATTCTAGCACACCCTTGAAAGTTGAGGCCTTCATTGTCAAACCAAACACCACTCAGCTCGTAAAGCCGCTAATATATACATCAAAGGATGCATAATCTGCTTGTACCAATGCTACTTACCCCCAAAAATAACATTATATCAATGCAGCAAGGCGTGGAAAACTAATCAACTCCAATTTGATAAATTCAGCATATCCCTCCATTCTACAAATAGGTGCGTATGAAAGGTTCCAAACAGACGAATGCTACTTACCCCCAAAAATAACATTATATCAATGCTGCAAGGCATGGAAAACTAATCAACTCCAATTTGATAAATTCGGCGTATCCCCCCATTCTACGAATAGGTGCGTACGAAAGGTTCCAAACAGACGAATTCTTCAACTTAGTTACTGTTAGAAGTATAAAGAATCCACATACTAAGAAAAAGCGGTCGCAAATTCAACGCCGAGAAGAGGTTTATTTGGTGTTGAGGTTATACACCCGCTAGGATTTCTCCTATGTCAAAAAAAAAAAAAAAATTTTCAACTCCGAGACAAAACCCACCAATTCCAGCGCACACTCGCAATTGAAGTTCCGCGAAACCCAAATAGTTTATATATATATATATATATATAATATATGCTCAAGTATGTAGAGAGAGAAAGAGAAGGGTACCTTCTTAGTTTTGAGCTTCGCGGGGTCCGTAAAGTGCAGCATCATCGTTCGCAGTGTTACTAAGGTTGCGAAATATATGAATGTCTAAGAACTCCGATAATTGTAACTCTGTCTCTCTCTCTCTCTCTCTACTTGGCCGTCAAAATTAAGCAGTGTCTCTCTCTGTCTTGAATTAACTGCTTCAAAAATTGAATCGAATTTGGAGAATCAGAAAAGGAGTGGGAGCCCTAGTCCAATTCAACCGTGAATGATCGCAGCCTAAGTAGATAATATGAGTGGAAATTTGATTTGAGAAGAAACCACCTCGAAAGGAGTTCTATAGATGATTGACGACCAATAATCAAGGACCAAACTCGTGAATTATTGTGAGAGAAAGATAATAAAGTCCATTTATTTATTTGTCTCGCTTTCAACCTCTGTCATATCCGTTTCCTTCTCGGCCAAGGATAGAGGACGACTGGACCCGGTGGGTCAGAAGACAGACTCGGGACTCGGAGGAGATTGTGGGTTTCTTTGGGCTTTGCCGCTTTCGGCCTAACTCACCAAAATTAAAATACTGTTCTCCTACTCAAAAATAAATAAATAAATGATCATCCACCTGTAACCATTGTGTTTATGATAAGTACGAATGATAATTTGACCGAAAAAACCAAAAACTCTCTTTATCCGACCTCAAGTAGTAAGGGTTAGTACATGCATAAAAAGATTAGAGGCGGTGAACAGAGAAAGGAAATAAAACACGGAGCGGGTTTGGAATAAATAGAATTTAGGTCACTCTACTCTACTCTCGTTACGATCATATTTTGAAATTTTTATTATATTTTAAGAATATAAAATATTCTTAGTATATACAAGTAAGTACTAAGGTTTTAATGTTAGTTCTTGTTATTAAGATTTAGCCCTTTTTTTCTTAATTTTATATTGTGTTAGTGTTTGTATAATTTTTTTTTTGTCTCAAAGAATTATTTTTATTTTGAAATTTTTAAAACTGATTAAATTTGTTTCAACTAAAACCCTGATTAGTTTAAGTGGAACGAAAACAGAGCGAGAAGTTCATCTCGTCATGAGTTTTGGGCAGGTGTAAAGTGAAGTTTTCCTATAAGAGACGGGATAGAATTTAGCCTAACTTGTATTGAGCCCGTCCTATTGCCATCCTAATGATACATAATTGGGACCCTATAAACTTTAATGGAACATTTGTCATGTATTATTCAAATGACTGTATGATAGTCTTACTGAAGCTTTAGTCCTACTACGGATAATTTGTACCCCAATTATAGGATTGTCTCTAATTTCATATCTGGATTAGCGATAAACCCAAGCACAAATGACGAGTATATATAACCAGGATACTTGAGTTGAATTACCATTTGACCTATAATAGCCTAAAGAATTCTTAGTAATAGTTATAATAAGTTGAGAACTTTTAATTTCATACTTTGAGAAGTCATTTACCTTAGCATAATATAAAATAGATTTGAGACAGTCATGTTTTAAGCAAATAATGTAATGCCCTATCTAAAAAAAAAATTAAAGCAAGTAATTTAATTAAGTTATGATATACTCAAGTGAGAAAGTTCTCTGATGCTCTAGAAGTGTCAATCTAATAGGATTTGAGTTGCAGCGTTCGATTTATTCTCATGCTAAGTATGAGGTATCAAATTTAATCTCTTCTTTTACTTTTTTGCGACTAGTCATCATTCATATAAATATATGAAATAGTTTATGTAATTCATACAACTATATGAAATGATTTATATAAACGGTGACTTTGCATTAGTTCGAGAGAGTAGACGGCCGAAAACCTGGACATCCTAAAAGTAAAAAAAAAAAAAAAAAAAAAAAGAACAATAATAATCCCACTTTCTCTTATACTTGATATATGTAATGGTATATTAATATTTGAGTTCAAGTCTCTATAGTCATTCAATGTGGCTAAACTTACTCTTCAGCGCTAAAAACATACAGTAGTACTTAAGCTTCGACGGTGATATAAATGCAGTGAAATCTCTCGTAGATAACAATGTGGTGCTGAATGACAATGCTCACTGACTATTGTCTGAAATAACCTATTTGTATATTTATTTTTAGTACCAAAAAATTATATATGTAAGTGTATATGTAAACTTATGTGTTGAAATATGGTGACTGTAACCTGTATTTATAATTGTGGGTGAAGAAAAGACACTAAAAATTAATAACTATTTATTAATTTATTTTTAAAGAAATACAAATTAATATTTATTCTGATGTCAAGTGATCTAATTTAATAAGAGAACAATTATTTTCTTCATTTGCGAACGAATGTCTCAAGTTACATGTAGCTTTGTTTTATTTACAAGATGTTCTTTTTTTATTTTTTTGTCTACGTGCATGACATATCTATTTCTGTCGGACACATGCTTTCCAGATCATCCTCATATTGTGTAAGGCATGTCTCATATTGTGTAAGACATGACACAGGGCCCTTAACATGATATTAACTATTAAGACTAAATCACAATTATTAAAATAGGAAGGGAAAGCGGAAATACGGTCATAAAATATAGAAAAAATGAGAAGTGGGGAGATAATTAAAAATCAATTGAAAAACTTAATAGAAATATGAGTGACAAACTTTTACAAAACTTAAAGGAAGCTTTGCAAAAGTTTTTGAAAAATTTAGTAAAAAACTTGAATAATTCAAACATATACTAAGTTGGAACTTATGGGAAAAAATTACTACTTTAAGTTTCTAAATAGTTTCTATAGAGTTTTCAATGAGTTTTCTAGAAATTTTCGTTAAGTGTATCCTAAAAAGTATCCTAAATGTAGTGGTGGACCCAGAAATTTTTTTCAATAAAGGCAAAAAATACTCCTAAAGCGAAAATGTTAAATGAAGTTTTTTACATTTTTAATACTAGTATAAATCTTTTACTTAAAATTTGATTTTTTTAGATAAAAATTATTAATTAATTTATTTTTCTCTTTTTGCAATAGATTATTTACTGAATCATAATAGATTTAACCATCCAATAAAAATTTATTTTTTATGGAGTATTCATCAAATGATTCAACAAACATAAACAAAATTGGTGACTCAATTAATAAAGTAATAAATAATTTATTTTTCAGTTTCACCGCAACTGCTACTTATACACTCACAAACAATAAAAAATTACACTTAGTTCAAATAAAAATCAAACAAAAATCGATCTATATAGACTATAAAGATACAAAACTATTACATCAACAAGCCGTTTGATAATGTTATTGGTAAGATTTACTAATTTATTTTTCAGTTTGAAACTTTTCTGTTTGTACGAGAGAGAGAGAGAGAGGGAGAGAGAGAGAGTGTGTGTGTTATGTAAGGGTTTAAACTTATCAGTATCTTGGTGTGTGTGTTTATAGACCTACATTTTTCCTTTAAGGAGTTGTTAAGTGATTAGTTCTATTCAAAAAAAAAAAAACTTCTAAATATCTAAGAGAGAGAGAGAGAGAGAGTGTGTGCATGTGTGTGTGTTGTGAGGGTTTAAACTTCTAAATATGTTAGAGGGAGAGAAAGTTGTATAGGTTAAACATTTGATATTCTTTGTATTGATAAAAGTGTATATAATTATATTTCTTAAATAGTTTTTTCAAGTTAATTAGAGTGTATGTAATATTCTTTTTTATCTCAAATAATTTTTGAGCAGAGAGGAAATATTTTTAAAGTTTATTTTGGATGTATTTAGACGAGTACACATTTGTAAATTTTTTTTTAACTAATCATTGAAGCCACAAGATTAGACATTTTGAAATAGGAACATAAAATTAAAAAATTAAAATAAAAAGTTAAATGTTTCAACTTCAATAGTTTCATAGCCAATTACAATAATATATACTACAGATTTATTTGTATTTGTCTTTCCAAAAATAAAAATTAAAAGGACTTGAATAAAAAATTCTAAAGTTTTGAATCTAAGCAAGAATTTTTTAAAATTATAATAAAAGAATTTCAAAATTTTCAAAATAATAATCCTAATATTATTTTAAAATTTAAAAAGGATCTTTTTAAAATTATAAAAGAGAGATTTAATAAAATTTAAAATAATAGTTCTTTATTTTTTTAAAAAAAATTAAGGTAAATAATAAATTTAAAATTTTTAAATAAAAATAAAGAATTAGTATTATATTCTATATATATATATATATATAGAGGGAGAGAGAGAGAGGGGGTTCGTACATTGGGAAGGGCATGCATTTAACGCAAAAGAGCTGTAAAAAGGAAATCTAACGTTGAGCTCTGAAAAAGCAAGGGCTTGGGAAGAAATTATTCCATGCTCCTGGAGCGTAGCTCCACCTCTTTCAGTGAAGCAATGCTCTAGGAGCATGAAATAAGTCTTCGGGCTTGAGAGGACAAATTTGGCCGGCAATGTTTTGAAAATTGGACTATTGAGTGAATCGGAAAAGAGATTGGATTACGGGTCACTAGTTCAACTGTCGAGTTAATCGTTATTAACTCGTGATGTCATAATTATGTCATTAATTTATTTATTAATAGTAATAAAATATATTTTATTTTTTTACACTAATTTTAATACTTAAAATTTAAAATTTTATCTTAAAAATTGAACCGACCAGTTCAATTACCGAGTTTATTGACCGGGTCACAGTTTAACCACGGGTTTGACCGGACTTGACTAAGTTTGACCGAATTTTGACTAAAACCGATTTTAAAGATTAATCGGACCGTTACCTAGACCGATTTTTAATTTTTCTGATTTAACCGACAAATCCGGTCTAATTTTCAAAACAATGCTGGCAGGTAATATTAAAAAGGTGAAAACGATATAGAGCTGAACATGGGAACAACCGAGACAACCGAAAAATGCGGAAAAAGGGTGGTAGAGGCTGGAATTTTCGCCGAGACGGAATTGAACATATGTTGCACCGGTTTTGTCTTAAAATGATATGTACCAGTTGGTACAGACTGGTACGGTATGGATTTAATAACGATGGTGGGCGTAGGAGACTAGAGCTCAATTGGCCTCAGCACATTCGTGCGTTTGTTTTTCTTTTTTTTTTTCTCCACTAGTTTTAAAAGACAATTTGGTCATTGGGTTTGAAAATTTTTGAAAAACATTTAGGCAGAAGCGGACAAATACCTGTGCAAGTAGTGTCGGTCGCCTTTACTAAATTTTGAAATATATATATGTATATTTATCTGACCCAATTAAAAATAAATTTTACTTGACTAAATCTAATACTTATTTTAAAAAAAAATTTAACTCAACCCAAATAATCTTTGAAATTTCATTCTTCAATCTTAATTTTTTAAAAATATTATAAACATCAATCTATATTATATATTATAACAATTGGTCATGATATTTTTATAACAATCGGTTATGATGTTTTCAAATATGTTCTTTCACAAAAATTTTAATGAAAATAAAAAATAATTATAAATTTCTACCATAGGAAGCACACATATCATAAAATTATTAATCATGTATCATTTATTTTTTTGTTATTTATAGAAATCTCTTATTATTGACAAATTTGTCATTTAGTTGTAAATACTCATCAACCACATCTCTTTAAATATTCTTAAAAGTAATAACAAAAATAATCAAAATTTTGGCAAGCTCCAATGAAACTTAATTTATTATATAATTTTTTTCTCAACTAAATAGATTTTTAATTATTCAACAGTGATTGAATTGGATAACCTCAATAATCAAAATGAACTCATAGAAAAATTTTCTAATTCTACCAAGGTTAATATGAAATGACTTTTAATTTTTTCTTTTTTATACTTTTAATACTTTAGAATATTCTATTTTAAAAAACATTTAATCAAAATAGAACAAAATTTATGAATATTATAAATAATAAGGAAACATCAAGTATTTCACGTATATTAATCATGTAAGTTTAAATGTAATTTGATATTTTTATGTAAGCTTGGCAGTGAGTATTATAACTATTTTGAGAAGACTTTTTTATGATATAGATTCATAAATTTAGATAAATTTTCAGCTTTACATAATAAGCGTAATTTACGATTTAGTTAGACTCATATTAGTAGTATAAAGTTTAAGAATATAATATTAATTCTTTATTTTTAGTTTAAAATTTTAAATTTATTCTCTATGTTTTGTGCATAGCACGGGTTCACTGCTAGTATATATATACCAAAAACTACCAGATAAACCCCATTCTCTCATAAACTATACACTCCCAGAATATTAACTTCTTTTATTCTTAACTATTATGCATATAATAACAATTTTAAATCTCTATTAAAATAAATCCTTTAATTGTTGCTTTGTCGTAAGAGTCATGAAAAACGTTATTTTATACATAATACTTCCTGAAAATAGTATTGTCTTATTTTTTAAATTATATTTATGCTTAATAACACTTAACATAGGTAATGTTATTAATGTACATTAAATTTTATAAATAAATATACATATTTTCTAATTATATGTCATTTATAACGACATATACGAATGGCACACCGAAACGCATTGGTACAAATATGTACTATTAACAAAAACGGTACGCTAGCCGATGTGAGATTGACAACTTTGACGCACACTGCCAATCGCACATAAGAGAGACTCAAATTATGGCCGTTGAAGGCCTCACAAAGTCCATTCGACGAATACATGGCGGAGAAACGGCTGCTCGTGGCCGTTGATGGAAAGACAAAGTCTTTGGTTTCCTTTGTTTCCAGCATTTACATTAGTGTTTTGATTTCCTTGCCTGGATCTAGAAAATGCATGCATTCTGTTTTTAGCTAGCAAACTAGTGGGATGCTTGAGAAGGATCGTGCAAGAAAGGGAATATGCAGAATATTACAGACAAATGCGTGGGAAGGGTGCTTGGAAATGAGAAATTTGTGGAGAATGTCTTCTGCAAGATAAGCCGGAGACAGAATTTCCATGTTCAATAGTTCGTAAATATGATATTGACACCAAGAAATGGAAAAACAAAGGGGCAACAATGATACTCAAGAAAAGATATAAGCTCACCACCCTATGAAAATCCACCCAAAGATAAGAGCATCAAGAACTTCTTGGAAAGCCTAAGACTGACTTTCGTACATCATCTGAAAACCAAGTTGTTCATTACATATTGAAATAGTTATATAATAACACACTTCACCCACATCTTCTCTTTACATTTGACAAACACACTATACATTCATTAGCACACATAACTATTAGCACCGTTGAAAGTAGATTCATAAATCCTTCCATCCATATAAGATTTGTCTGCTGAATCTCCACGGTTTGGTTTAAATTTCACTTCAAACTAGGCTGAAAAACAAAAACTGCAACTCTATTTTGAAAATTTGGCCCTATACTATTAAGCTAGTCTCGACTTATGAACTTGGTTGGGCCTCCGGCATTTGATATTGAGATCAAAGGGCTGACAGTTACAACTACAAGACAAAGGAACACCTCAGCTTTCCACTTCGAAACTTAGGCAACTTCAAATAAATGCACATAACAATTTGAAGGAATTTGAGTCCAATTGCTGGCACCTAGCCAGCAAAATTGTTAATCTCTTGAGGAATTAATATATATAGCTGATTCCAGGATTGCTCACATATCATAGAAAGTGTGTGTGGAGATCATTTTTTTGTTCAGTAAGAGGTATTCTATGAATATCTGGCACAAGTAATGTGTAACAATTTTTATGAAGATTGACAACAAGCACTTGTATCATTGTTTGACTTTTTTATTTGGCACAAGTAATGAATAATCATTTTTATGAAGACTGTCTATAAACCCTTGCATCATTGGTTACTTTTTTTTATTTTCAGTAACTTTTGTTTCTGTCATCTCCCTATAGTCATGAACGAAAACTGATCCCATATTATCCTTCAAACAAACAAATTCCTCAAAACTGCAATTACATTTTTCAATTGCCCCCTGATTTTTGGCCATGTTTGTCTGGTTGATTTAAGTCATGGAGAGTCAAAAACCTTCATATTGTGTGATTTGGAATATCAGCAGTTAAGTTGGAATTGAAGAAGATTTTAATTTGTGTGAGTCTCTCATAAACAAAAATTTGTAGGGGTGTTAACTCGAACTGATTCCTAGATTTTGAACACCTCAACATTTTAATATTGGAAGTCTAAAACTGAAAATGAGGAGAAATAAAACATTAAATGACCAAAATTCTCAGGTGTGAGACAATGCCATAGTGTTTCAGAAATTTACCAGTTAACCTTGAGGAAGTTCCATTCTACAGTGTAGTATTATAACAGTGTGCATATAACAGGATTTTCCAATGTTGGCTGTCATTATGAATTACTACTGCGCAGTAGTAGAGTTACCATCACAGACATTGCTGTTGCCTGTTTCCGATAAAGCTTGCCATAAAGCTTGCCACTTGATTGGAATGCTTTTCCCCTGTGGTAGGATGTTATCACACACATTTTCCATCTTCTATATTGAAATTGAACTCAATACGGATTATTCATGAACTTTGCTTAACAGCCCACAGATGCAGCAACAACAAACACTTTCACAGATGCAACGAGTAGAGCTTCCACAGATGCAGCAACGGCAACGACTTTCACAGAAACAAATGGTCGGGATAGGAATGGATCAAGCTTATGTTCAAGGTTCAAGCCGGTCGCCATTAGAATCTCAGAGACAAGATAGTGTCATCACAAGGACGAGCAAGGATGTTGAGACTTTTGTCTCTTGTTTGATAGTATTCTTGGTCCCACATTAGAAAAGTACTAATATTTAGTTGGGTATTTATTAGTCAACTAATTATGTGGACTTAAATAAGTTACAAGTCCAATAGACAAATATGAGTTTCAAGCCCCATAAATTCCTAGTATAATAATAAATGCTCTTCAGTTGGCCAAGAGATCATTGGTTGGTTTGCACTGGCAGTTAATGTGTCAGTAGCTTTAGTTGTATCCTAAGAACTATCTTGCTGCCAACTCATTAGCAAACTTAGAGTAGTGGAGTGTTTAAATTTGTTCCAACTATGGATGCGTGGAGGAGGCTTTCTGAATTAGAAAGTAATTTGAGAAACACAAGCAATGCATGTGTAAACAACACTACCCAAAGTCAGGTTAATTGACATAACTTTGCTCGATTGTATGTTAGCCTCGATTATCAACGTAATTCTGTTTGTAAGCTTTTTCTTTCTAAGTTGGTTGGGGCTTTCTGAATTAGAAAGTAATTTGAGAAACACAAGCAATTCATGTGTAAACAACACTACCCAGAGTCAGCTAATATAAAGTCAGGTTAATTGACATAACTTTGCTCGACTGTATGTTAGCCTCGATTATCAACATAATTCTGTTTGTAAGCTTTTTCTTCCTAAGTTCGTTGGATCCAACATTTTTGTTTAGTGGGAAAAAAATTTATATAGATTCAAACATGAAATTTTTTTTAATTGTCAATAAATTTTTCTTAATAACTAAAGATATAATTATATTAAAGACATTAAAAAAAGAAGCACTCTTGTGTACAAAAATTTTACACAAAAATCCTATCAAAAATCTTAATCCAAATTTGATTGGTTAAGATTCAGAATTTCGAGAAGTAATTTTGGAATTTTAGACAACCAAGAGTCTATAGATATGTACAATGAAGGATCAATTGGAATTACGTTGTTTATTTAGTCAAATAATAAAGAATTAATGAAATACGTATATTTTTTACAACATGTTTAGTGATATTCAGTGGAAGCAAATGCAGAAATTACTAAATCCAAAGAGAAACAAATATAAGTTTTTACAAATTTAGTAGTGACAAAACATATATTTATAACTTAGGATCAAATAAATATACATAAAAAAAAAATATTTAAAAAGTGGAAGTAGCCAACCGTGCGTCCACCCACCCTTCTTGGATCCGCCCTTGGTTGGATCTACATTGTAGAGATAGCTCAGGTGTCCCGAATTACTATTTTAAGTCCTAGGGAAGTTCAGGGTTTGCTCATGTCTAACAACTTTGATGCCTGAGAAGCTATTTGGGCTAGCATGTAGTCCAGGCACAAAAGGACTGATCGAGAGCGAAATTTAACATGCAGCACCAAATGTGGACTAACCCTAATGTCTAGTCAGTGTGGGTTTGGCATGCTTTGGCCTTTGGTGTTTGTGAGGAAAATTATCTTAAATGACCGTCACAGCATCAGTCATTTAGTTAGGCAATGCAGATTAATATATGTCTTGGTAGAACTTCAGTGAAACTTCCATAATCACAATGATATATGTATGACGATGAAATTGGTGAAAGAGAGTACAAATTATGGCCCTTGATGGAACAAATTCTATGTAGCCGGTCTCAAGTTGTTGGGAGTTGAGTGTGTGTGATTATACATAGATACTTTTATGGTGTGGTATGCAATGTCTTATGCTTGCTTTCTGCCCCCAAAGCTAGTACTGGGGACACTGGAGGGAAAGAATAAGACCCCCCTCCCCCACCACCACGTTCAAAGAATATACAGCCTTCTTCCTCAATCATTACTCATGAAACTATTGCACCTTTATAAAGCCAAGTGTAATGATTTACAGATAGATATATATAAATCACCTACCAACAAAATATTCCATCATTGGTACAAGTCCAGGAAATAAAGACTATTACCCTATATTCAAAGAGGCGGATTGCCGCATGGCATTTTTGGTGCTTGAGACAGTAGTACAATCTGAATCACAGCCCACCATTAAGTTGGTTAACTGTAATTACAGAGACAATGAAATGCATGAGGTATTAGTGTCTGATCCTTATGTTAAGTACAAAAGTCTTAAGTTTGATCCTTCTTTACACTCCTTTATAGTCAATTATAATTCATGTAATGTATAAAATTTATGTAGTTCGTGTGAAGGGTGGCCTTGCGCGAGTTCAAGTAAATAGTCAGTTGAGGATTTGGACACCTCGTAGCAAGAAAAAGAGAAAAAAAGGGAAGGTATGAAACAACTTAAGTGAAAACCCAGAAGCAGTTTTAGGTAGGGATGCAGATGGTGCTTGGCAAGACCTTTATACTCTTTTTCCTAGTAGTTGGTACTGTGGGCTAACATCATTCTTCAACACACAAAACACAAGTGCCAAAGTGGGAGACATTGATATTTCCACTTAATGCTAATTATTCCTTCTCTTCCAGTGTGATTAAACATTAATGACTAAAGCTTTAGTTGAAAGCAACCCAAAAGCAATAAAAAAGAAGGCTAAACAATAACAGTGTATATCCTTTGTTTTTTCCTTTATTCCATCAAAGTTGAGTCATCAACCACTACAAATACATGATGATAACAACTGAACTCCCACACTGAAGGTGTTTTTGTGTGTCTTCCTTTGAGTGAAAATTAAGATGGTTTCAGCTTCTTCTCCTCCACCTGCTCCCAAGGTGAGCCATGCATCTGATTAACCTAACTTACAACCCATCTTCAAAAATTTCAACAAAATTCAATTGTATTGTTGTTCTTTTTGAAACTCTGGCAGGAAGATCCATCTGAGGATCAATGGATGGAGAAGGGTCCCCCACGAGAAGCCAAATGGTGGTACTCAACTTTTCACACAGTCACAGCCATGGTTGGTGCCGGTGTTCTCAGCTTGCCTTATGCCATGGCCTACTTAGGATGGTATATAGCATAAAACTCATTAACTCTCTCTCTCTCTCTCTCTCTGTGGTTCAGCTGTTGGAAGTGCTTTAAGTTTGCAAACAAGTGTTACAACCTCATGAGAAGGCTTCCCTATCTATTTTCTTGTCATTTTAAATTATCCTCTCTCTCTCTCTCTCTGTGCAGGGGTCCAGGGACACTGATATTGGCCTTATCATGGTGCATCACCCTGAACACGATGTGGCAGATGATACAGCTCCATGAATGTGTTCCTGGGATTCGCTTCGATCGCTACTATGATCTCGGAAAATATGCCTTTGGTCCAAAACTTGGGCCATGGATAGTGCTCCCACAGCAGCTGATCGTCCAGGTTGGTTGTGATATCGTATACATGGTCACCGGAGGGAAGTGTCTCAAGAAATTCATGGAGTTGGCCTGTACAAACTGCACCAGAATCAGGCAGTCCTACTGGATTTGCATCTTTGGTTCCACCCATTTTTTACTCTCTCAGCTCCCAAATTTCAATTCTGTTTCTGGGATTTCATTAGCAGCTGCCGTCATGTCACTAAGGTATGTTCATAATTAGTCTTGATATTGATTTTTCGACTTTATTTGGAAAGGCTCAATCCAAACAAAATTTGAATCATGAGTGTTTGTAACTTAATTTGATTTAGTATGAGTGATGAAGTATTTTTTTTATTATATTGTTTTAGAGAAAAGATAAAGGATCTCCTAGCTGATTACAGCAAATATTAGACGTCATTGCCTACGAAAACAGTTCAGAGAACATTAAAGCTGAGCAGAGGAAGTGTCTGGAAACATGCAGAAGATAAGATTTATGTATTTGTGATCATATACATGAATTAAAAAGTAGAATTTACATTAATAAATATATACAAGATTTATTTATTTATATTTTGTGGATGAAAAAATTAGTGTATGTATAGTATTTTTTATTTCATAAATTTTGTATCCATTGCCAATTTTATGTAGATGTCAAACTGAGTATTGAACCCCCTGTAGAATTATCTTTGCAACTATTATGACCTAGGTCTCGATAGAATAGGATCAAAAGCTAGACCAGTCGGAAGCGTGGTCTAACCCAACACGACGACGTAAGGTAAAGGTGGTGTCTGGGCCATGGAACCTTGGCCATGCTTGAGTCCCAGCTTGCTGAAGTCAAAGCTATACAGGTCAAGAGGGGGCAGCTACCCCTCAAATTTTTAAAATAATACTTCCAACCTATAATTTTAAAAGTATATCTTAATTTGCCTTTTAAAATTTATAAATACATACTAAAATTTTAAATTTATATTTTGACGTATAATTTAAAAGTTTCTCTCAATTTAGCCCCCTAAAATTTTTAAAATTTTATTTTGACCTATAATTTTAGAAGTATCTCTCAATTTACCCCCTAAAAATGTATAAACTCTCCTTAAATAGTTATTTTATTTTAAAGATCCCTTTACATATTTTATATATATATATATATATATATGTATATGTATATATTTATAGACATATATACTATATAGTTATAAAAAGTCAAGTTTCTTATTGTACGTAGATTACGAAAAAATTCCAGGGGCAGTGATTAATTGTTGCCTCCGAATGAATTTTTTTGACTCCCGCCACTGCATTTGAGTGCTTAGCGCGAAACACTAACTCCACTGCAAGCGAGGCAACGAGAAACCATGACTGGTAGAAAGACATTTCCAGAAAGTGTTCTGTTTCTATTTTGCCAGGAAAAGCATTCCCAGTTGACACGATGACAATTCGCATATCCACAAGTCTCAAGTATCAAAAACATCCTCCTTTTACATATATATATATATAGTTCAGTTTTGTTTATGGATTGGGACAGACACCCATAAATAATCCAAATTATGAGGATGACATAGAGAGGAAATGGACTAGTAATCATTATCTCAATTGGGGTTCTCATGTTTTGCAGCTATTCAACCATAGCCTGGGTGGGTTGCTTGAGCCGAGGAAGAGTTGAGAATGTGAGCTATGCATACAAAAAAACCAGTGCAACCGATTACTTGTTTCGGGTTTTCAATGCATTGGGACAGATTACATTTGCCTATGCTGGCCATGCAGTCGTTCTTGAAATTCAGGCCACAGTTCCATCCACACCCCAGAAGCCCTCGAGAATACCCATGTGGAAAGGTGCAGTTTGGGCCTATTTCATCAATGCGATTTGCTATTTTCCTGTAGCTTTGATCGGATATTGGGCATTTGGGCAAGATGTTGCTGATAATGTGCTGGTGGCTCTCGAGAGACCTTCATGGCTTATTGCTGCTGCTAACTTAATGGTGGTCATCCATGTCATTGGCAGCTACCAGGTATATATGATAAAGATATGTATACATACATATATATAAGGGAGACCCAGAAATTTTTTTGAGTCAGGGCTAAGGTACAATTTTTTAAAACTTTAAGTAGTTAATGGGAAAAAAATTTTGAATTTTAGGGACTCAGATTCTTATCCTAAATAATAAAAAAATTGTAAATACTACTTTTTATCAGGCCGGGGCCCTGGCCTATACCTTGGTCCGGCCCTACATATATACATATATATAAATACGTAGACAATAGATGCTGGATGTGATTGGAAAAAAAAGGTTTCAGGTTTATGCAATGCCGGTGTTTGACTTGCTGGAGAAGACAATGGTTAAGAGGTTGAACTTCCCACCTGGAATTGCACTCAGACTCGTAGCTCGTTCTGCTTATGTTGGTGAGAATCCTCTTACTATTATTTAAGAAAGAGAGAGAGAGTATATATGATGCATTTTCATTGACAATTTGTTAACTGGTTTCTTGCAGCCTTCACACTCTTCGTTGGTGTCACCTTTCCTTTCTTCGGTGATCTTCTTGGTTTCTTTGGTGGATTTGGTTTTGCTCCAACTTCTTATTTTGTAAGCCTATCTCCTCCTCATCGAGTTATGATTTCCATATGAAAATCGAAAGAAAAAAAAAAAGTGGGTACTAACTTGTCTTGGGGATTGTTGCAGCTCCCTAGCATTATATGGCTGGTGATTAAGAAACCAAAGAGATTCAGCATCAAATGGTTTGTCAACTGGGTAAGCAAAATCATACAAATATAGCATCTTTGCTTTCTGGAACAAATAGCTTCCAAACATACATATATACATTGATATATATATATATATATATATATTTCATTAATATGTAAAGATGAACATTGATGATTTTGTTTATTTCAGGGGTCCATATACGTCGGAGTGTTCGTCATGTTGGCGTCTACGATTGGCGGGTTGAGGAACATTATTACTGACTCCTCCACCTATGAGTTCTACTCATGAAATAATGAAAAAAAAAAAAATCATGCATTATATGAAAGATGTGATTGAGTTGGCTAGACTCATTTTCTATAAGATGTTCTTGGTATGTAATTGTCATTTTGAGCAAGCAATCATGGAAATTCAGTGGATTAGTTAAACTAAATCCAACCATTTGATCAGAAATTTTAACCTAACCCCACTGTTATCCTCCATTGCTTCTGCTCAGGGCAGAGTTTTCCTGAAACTGGAGTAGCACAACTCGGTACCATTGATGGATATTGATGGTTCTGTGATGTGGAAATCATGAAATTAATTGCTTTAATCTGTTTTCAGCACACAATATGGTTGTTAAAAATGGACACAATCAATCACTATGGGTACTTAACTACAATAATAACTTGGATAAGTACAGAAACTATGAATTATACTCTAATGAAAGCATGGCACCAGCCAAACAGCTAGAATAGAAAACTACCATGAAATATTAAATATAAATACACAGAAAGATGTATTCATCATATTCTAATCGCTGGACATCATTGGCTGAACCAGTATGGAAGGGTTTGTATTGTTTTCAAGAGTAATGTAAGGAGAAATATATGGACTGATGACTGTGTTGGTGCAAAACATCGTGTAGAATAAGAAGACAGAAATATTTGCTTGAAATGCACGATATAATTTTGCCTTAAGACTATATTTGTCCCTACTAATTTTGTGAATTTGGTCCGCACTAGATTAACAATGAATCATCTTTAGGATATAATGAATCCAGAAAACTCCATAATCTGACTATATCTTGCACAAAGAAAGTTCGAATCAAATACCTTAAAATTTTGCAAATCTATCAAGAATTTGAAAATATATTTATGCAGTATACGTATTGCAGCGAATATATAAACTAAAGAATAACAAAAAGCTGATGTAGAATGATCTCTATTACATGGTATTGTGAAGCTTCCTTTTTATAGACCCAAAGTTGCCTAATCAAAAAATGTGTGACCATTAGAATTTGAATTTCTAACCACTACTTGCATATTTAAATGCGGTCATCCGATCCCAAATTTGTCACTCAACTGTGTAAATCACACCTCTCTAATGTATAAAAGTTTTATTTAAAAACACCCATCTTGAAAACAAATAAATTATATTATATATTCTGAAAATATTTCCAACAGACTGATTACATTTAACAACTATGAAAAACAAGATGGGATTTGTTTCAAATCCCGTTTAGTGGCTAACTTGACAAGGCAAAGCAATCAGTACAAGAGATGAATTAATCCCTTTGTGGAAACGACCCAAACAGTTCCCCAAGGAACCTTCTGGCTTGATATTTATCAATGCCTTTCATAATGGCAAGTTGATGGTGATCACTAACCAATGAAATTAAAAGATGGGTTAAAGGACAGGTCTTTTATCTTTCCCCTTTTTTCTTCCTTTTTTGGATTCCTTACATCTCTGAAAGAGAATGCACGAAGATGGTTGCATGATCCCAGCCACACCCTTTCGATGATGGTGAAATAACACATCCATCTTTCCTATTTATTAATAAGATGCAATGTTTGCTGAATATACACCAAATTAAATACAGAGATAATTACACTTTATCCACGTATAGTTAGAACAAAATTATATGACCCATATGATTTAAAAGTAAACACATAATCTCTCTTTAGTTTAGACTTAACTATAAAATGGCTGAAAACCGTTAGAATTAACGACATCACAGGAATATTTTCATCATTTATCTCTTCAAAATGGAGTATTAAAAAGATAATTTTATCATTTTATGTCAAAATAAAATATTGTCTTTCGGATGAGCATTTTGTTATTTTACCAAATTGGTCATACTTCTATATATTTTGAAAATAAATTCAAATCACAAGAAATTATCTATTCACTTTTAAATTACATGGGAATCTTGTGATTTTGGGTCAAACCACAAAGGGCTAAAGTATAACTAGCCCTTTGATATATTGTTCCTGCAATCAAAAAGTTTTCAAAAACTGGAAGAAGGGATCAGAAAGGAATTTTTTTAACCATTATGGTAAAGATTTAATCAATACAATTGCATATAGCTAGTCCATCAATACTTCATAGAGAATATCGATCATATTCATATGGAGATGGGTTTAAAGAGACGTCTGGTTTGTTTTGGCCTAGGCTAGCTTATAACCCCTTTGGATTTGGCAAGCTGTACCTCTCCATGAAAGCAAAATAAAGCAACAACTACAGCCTAGCTAGGGAGGACATAGAAGCGTTGAATAATGCTTGGAAAAAAACCAAAAATAGGCTATACTACAAATTATTGACACCAGAGATTAAGAAACGTAACAGAAATGGAATTCTTCGTTCACAACATACTGAAATGCAACTCAGCCTATACATATCCATTTGAATAAGATTCTCTTGGAGTCTTTGTAGTCTTGTAGCATAGCTTCATTACTTTCTTATTTAACTTCGAAAATCACATGCACAACCTTGAGCGGTGCAAGAATTCTTACCTTCTAGGCAGGGCCGGCTTAATATAATTTGAAAGCTAAAGTGATAACTATAAATGAAGTTTTTATTAAAAAAAAAATTAGGCTTTTTCCACTTCTAATATTAAATTTTTATTAATAATTTATTTTTTTTTCACTTTTCGAGATGCAAAATTGATAATTAGACTTTTGCATTCAAGTTTAGTCAACAAATTCTTTTCGATCCGTATACGAGTATTCCTGAATTGAAATTGATTCAAAAGCTAGTCTTCGGTCCACCAATATTCCCGAATCATATTTAACAAGAAGACTAAGAGATTAATTTTCGTTTCACCCTTATTGACCTAATCAAACTAGGAATAAAAAATTAATTTTCGTTCCATGGTATTCACCGAATCAAACCAATGAAATAAAAAAATAATTTTTGTAAAAAATTTAAAAATATTATATCAACTAGTCATTTGATTGATGATGCTATTTGTAAAATTTACCAATTTATTTTTCAGCTTGAAACTTTATATAAAACCTATAAAGAGAGGGTTTAAATTCCAAATAACTATACATTAAAGAGAGTTGCATAGGTTAGACATTTGACCTTTCTTGTATTGATTAAAATGTATGTAATTATATTTTTTGAAATTGTTTATTTTTTCCAAGATAATTATTGATTTGCACCTTTCCTTTTTTGTTTAGACTGGGCCTTTTTTTCTTTTTTTATGGGCTCTTTTTTTTACCATTTAGACTTAGGCCTCTGTTTTTTTTTTTTTTTTCCTTATGAACCTTTTTTTTCATTTAGATTGACACATTTTTCTTTTTCTCTTGTGGGTCTTTTTTCTCATTTAGATTGCTGTCTTTTTATTTTTCTCTAGTGGGCCTTTTTTTCTCATTTAGATTGAAACTTTTTTTCAAAAGATATATTAAAGCTATATGGGACTTTGACTACAGTATATAGGGTTTTAAAAAATTGAAAGCCTTAAAAAATTAGAATCCTAAAGCGGGTGCTTTGATTACTTTACACATGAGCTGGCATTGCTTATAGGTAGGAGGTTTTTTTTTTTTTTTTGCTTGCCCTTCTAGCCAGGTAGTATCCTATAGAGAAAATTTTGATTACAACTGTTGTAGCAATTATCATGTTCCCAATATTTACTTTGGTGACCGCCCTACACGTCGTACCATTCATGTCAACAACTCACTCCTATGTTTGGTAGGCAAGGATGAAATAGAAAATAACTTTGTGAATAGAATGAAATGATCATTCTTATTCTTATGTTTAGTTAATAATTTATCAGAATGGAATGAATATTTTGGAAAGCGTTTGGTAATATTGTCAGTTATCAGTTTTATTTCTTGTTTTTATCAGTTTTTTGTGCTTTGTTTCTTTCTTTCCTTTTTTTTTTTTTTTTGGCAGAAAAAAATACAAAATATGTTTGTTAACCCAAAATTGTTATTTATTTATTATTTTTTATATTTAAAATATTTATTTGATATTGGTGGGTTGAGGCCGACAGTGATCGTGGTGATGTTATATGAATTGATTATACCAGGGACTGGAATGACTATAAATAGAAAACCATGATGTTGTATGTGACAATGATCAAATTCCCACGTACTCCATATGGAAAAGAATAAAATCTCATTATTATAAATCGCTTTATTATGTTTAAATCAGTCATCCACCTCCACTATCACCTAGGTAATGGATTCTAGTTCTGCTGATATTTTAACTTCAGAAAAAGGATTATTGGCTTTAATAACAAGATTAATGGCAACTTCTTTCCTTTTTATCTCTTTGGAAAGATTTAGGTTTCAGCTTTTGTCTTCCAAATCTCGCAATAGGCTAGAAAAAAAAATGTTGCAATATAAGTTTCAACGAGAACACTGGTCACTTGATTTCACACCTAATACATAATTTAATTCAAAGTGAAAATCAAATGACAAAACAGTAACTTATCTATGTATACATATGCTGATGTTACAGAATTGACATACACTCACACTCAGGCTGTAAGAAATGAAACTCGATGAGGCGAGTCAATTTGACAATGGGCCACTTGTAAACTAATCTAAAACAGTGATGCGCGCTTTCGTTATTGGAGCTACCTAATTTACCGATTA
Source organism: Euryodendron excelsum (assembly GCA_033060915.1). Lineage (NCBI taxonomy): Eukaryota > Viridiplantae > Streptophyta > Magnoliopsida > Ericales > Pentaphylacaceae > Euryodendron > Euryodendron excelsum. Next base: position 9,074,457 of record CM065378.1, on the reverse strand, counting down.
CAATATGCTAATCTCACATTCAGCCCCCCCAATTGTGGAACAAGTGACGAAGATAGTGTGACCAAGGTTACTGATGGCTCTATTGAATCTTAGATGGATGCACTATAAACGATGCGACTGCAAAATTTAGATAAAGAAAAATGAACTATCACAGATAATCATCTTCAAAAATACTCCATTTTATTTTCTTGTCTCTCACCTCTTTCTTTTTTCTTCACTTGTCTCTCACCTCTTCTTTTTTCTTCACTTTTTTTTAATAAATTCAAGTTCAAAACACAGCCTATAGAAACATAGATTCTTGTTGATGTTTGACTTTGCATTCTTGTTAATTCCCTCATTTCAAATTCTAAAAATTGAGAAATTATTTAGTGCTCATAGAACAACACTGTGTTCTTGCTCCTACACAGATGAAAAGTGAAAAATCAATTTTGTTTTAATGAAAGGGTTTTATTTATCACTTTCTTCCATGCGAGTAACCTTCATTTTATTTTTATTTTTTCGGTTCTTCACAGAATGTCCAAACCAGCTTACACACACTTCGACTAATCCCCACTCATAGTGAGAGTCGGTCGCTAGACTAATTCCCACTCACAGTGAAAGTCGGTCGCTAGTCACTAGTCACTAGTCACTAGTCACAAGGTGCTACCGTTGCTGAGACTCGAACTGGAGAGCAAACCCAGTGAGCCTACTGTCATCGAAGACCATGTAACTGTTGCAGCCTTATCCATTGTTAGGATCATTTTTTTCTTTCCTGTGCAAATTAAGGACCTCGACTACGCGGCTGAACTATGGATTCGAAACTGGGCAAAGCATGAGCTTTATCAAGTTCTGAAAACAGCATCACAAGGTTATCTTGATGTTTGATTCTCCATTTATATAGACATATATACGTTGAAAACTCATGGTATTATCAACAATCAACACATAATTGACAAGTACGCTGTAAATAAAAGGAGACAAATAAAATGAGGACCAACTCATATGGATAACAAAAATGGCTAATTTGGCGCATGGAATGACGCCCCGTTAATGCCATATGATTCTGGAGTCAAGTCAAACATCCAGCAACAGTTATCAAATAAGAAACTGATAAGAAGAATAGAGGCAGAAAGAACAGATTACAAATCCCTGCCTAAATGCCAAGATGCTGTATAACCTTGACCTTGACCTCGTAAACATACATAATAACTCTAATGAAAATCAGTTTCTTTCTGGCTACATGATCGCCTTTATGACAAATATAAGGCCTTCGATGGCGAAGGGAAGATAATCCTCACAATGTTGAAACTTCGAAGTGTATTTGTTCTTTAAATCACACAACTATCCTTTGCTATCTGTATGCAAGCAATACACACAAGATAAGTCAGCAACAGACTTCTGAAATAGCAGCTGATATCCAGCATTTGTCTTTGTTCTTAATCCTGGTGGGTGGGCAGAGGGGCTATTTATTCCAAGAATTCGTGTGTGTGTAGAAAATCTAAGCATCCCTCCTAGCTAGGTTGAATCAAGTCCTGTTATTTCTGTTCTTAAGGGCCATCTTGAACGTGTGGGGTCGGGAATTGAAGTTTGGTTAACTCTTACTATTCGATTGGGACTCAGTCCAGGTGAAAATTTCTTGCTCGTACAAATTAACTGGTAGTGTCAGACAGCCTCCTTTGTAAAGGCTGAGGCAACACCAGTAGGGCTGTCATCTAGTGGGATCAAGATCAAATTCAAACCCAATTAGATAGTTAAACATGAATCCCTATCCAGTATAGGAAATCAAACTGGATCTTATCATACTCCAATCTAAGTGAATTCGATCTGATTAATATCCAAATCAATTTAAAAATGATTTTACTTATCAAAAAATATTTATATAATGACATTTTATTAAGAGAACACGTAACATTAAAATAGATCTTGGAACACTTAATTTTTTTTCTTGTCTTAGATTGGAACAAATTCAGATTGGAATTTTGCAGAATTCTAACTTAGAATTAGACAGGATGCGTTGGATACAAATTTGATTTCAAATCATGGTATGTGTACTCAGATGCAGATCTTACCAGATGAACACTGAATCTGACCCACTGACAGCCCTAAAAACCAGTGATCTATGTTATGAAAGATGTGTACTGTGACAAGAATGATGGTAATACTAACCATTAGCAATGTTACAGACATCATAACTCAACCGATGAAAGGATGGATTGGATTCCGAAAATTATGAACAGTACACCACCTGAGAGTGCAACCTGCACCAGAATCAAAACAACTTCATGATTACAAATAATTCAACAAAAAGGATATAGACTGTGATACAACAAACAAAAATGCAAGTGCCGTTAGTTACGATTTTCTCAGATATCTGAGATGCCAAGCTCTTTCCTCCCAGGACAGCAGCAGTAGTGCACAATGCTTGTCCTCTGGTAAAGACAACATAATTAGTCCCACATAATTAAAAAATGGATATTATCTTATTACCCTAAAGAGTATCATATGAAATAATATTTAGATTGCAATATAAATAAAATTAGTAAGATAGGTATTGTCAACTCAGAACTAGTGCCAGGAGAGGTCATACTTTCCCGATGAAAACGGAAGTATGAATCCTGTTCAGGTGAAATGCAGGAGGGTGCTTATAAATATTTCTGCCGTCACAATATTAGGCGAGTTTGGAGTTACATGCAGCCAAGAAATGTGAGTTGTTAAGATCCTGCCAATCATTTAGGTGATCTTGAATTTACGAAGATCCAAAGGGTCCAATTTACTGTCCTAGCTTCTATTAATGAACAACCTATGTAGTACTCCTATGTGGGCATGGGGATAGTTTCGTATCTGTGATTAGTCGGTGTGGAGATAGAGAGAGAGTAGTGCAACTTCCAGCACTAGTATTGCCTTGATAAGATAAATTTTGTCACAAGGCAAAAGGAATTTAATTTATTCAAACTAGTCAAAAAAGACCTAAAAACCAAAACGGTCAAATAATTAGGCCAAGATAATTGTAGACTTACAAAATTCCACCAAGGACAACACCAAATGGGTTCTCATCTGCTGCCAAACCGATGGTAGCCAGCTGAAAAGGTAATATGCAGTGAAAAATAGCAACGGATCAACGCAGGAAGTGGCACATGGAATATAAACAGATATATGTCGTTCATGTCCTGATGCTTACCTGACTTTTGTCACCCCATTCACCAAAGAAAGTAATGGAAAATGCCTGTAAAATGGTCAGATACAGAGATAAAATAATTAGTAGCTGCATGTTAGCATTGCTGAGTTTCAAAGCAAATAATTCATGGCAATCAAAACCTTCAGAAAGATGGGTGAGAAGAACTGAGTGAGAATTTGTCGCCTTTGCTTCTTCAAATTATCATCATCCTGAAAGAAAATAATATGGATAGATGTATTTCAAGACACCAAACAGAACGGATCCAATAACCATATATAAGTTCAAATTTTAATTGGTCAATGAGATTGAGACCCAAATCAAGCTGAACAAACCAATAAAATAGGCTGATGCAAGACCAAAATTGACCATGTACTTTGCATTTGAGGACGTGTGATGAAAAACATATATAAATTATTTGATCTCTGTAGCAAAAATTTCTTTAACGCCGAAGCAACATTGACCATGTACTTTCCACTTTCTGCAATATGATAAAAGCTGTTCTGTGACAAAGTTGCTATCCATATACAGGAACCCATGCAAGAGTGCGCAGGAGTGTCCTCCCCTGCACCACAATTTTGGATAGAGAGGGTCTTTGATAGATTGGATGTTAGGAATGGGAATCTGAATAAATAGACTAATGTTGTTCCAGGAACTGTCTGGTTCCCTCTTTTTAGTTTCTTTTTTGGCTTGGACTTGGAGAGTCTGTTTTGTGTGTGGGTGGGTAGGTTTTTTTTTTTTTGTTTTTTGTTTGGGGGGGCGATGTTGATGCTAAGGGGTTTCAATACCTGCATAGGTTTCCATGTTTCTAATTGTACAGAGCTCCTCCGTGTTTTAACTTATGTAGGAAACAGGCGAGAACACAAATAACTTGTACAGCACACCTCCAGTCTGTCATATCATTTTTTTAGGAAGATTTGACTGCAGTTTCCGAAGTCGAACATATCACCAGGCATGCTTTTTGCAGTATTTTAGAAATGTCCAGAAAAACAAAATGTCTACAAAGTTATCATCAAACTAAACGTGTATTGGCCCTTTGTGATTGCCATAAGCAAAGAATCAACATGTCAAGAAACCATTCTCTCTTCACTACTAGTAAGTTAATATCAAAAGCCTGCAAACAAACTCACAAAAGTTGTCATGCATAAATTTCACAAATTACAAAACAGCCCAAAGGAACAGCTCATGGTTATTCAGCCCATTATTGAGTACACAAACAGTCATGGGCCCACAAAAACCATTGCTTTGATTTATTCATTCAGAATGAGTAATTCATGAAAATTCTGTAACTCTTTTAGTATGGTAAACTAGTTAGTCATAAGGATTTCATTCTGTCATATTCATATTTCAAACAGAATAACTAGATTGGGGGTTTACTCACAATAAAGATAATGTGTAGATAATAGATATTGCATCCCTTGAAATTATTTCTCAATTTTACCCCAGTTTTGAGAGAGTCAACCAAGACAAATAAACCAAACATTAAACAGACAGCATTCGGTCAGCCAGAGATAGAAAGTAAGCAGAAGAGAGCAAAACAAAATAATAACAATAATAAAAAGCCACAACAGTAAAATAGGATGCAGAGAAAATATTCCACGTCCCCCGGGTCAAAGAAGCCAGTAGTGCTACATGTCCTAAATAGGGCCGTTATTCGTCTTACCTTGCTACCCTCTTTTGTCTTTCCACTGTTAGCATTCCAATCAGCATCCTATTAGCACCATAAAGGTAATAGTCAGAAAGCACATGACGCTAATGTAGCAATATAGAGTACCTCATAAAGAGGAAAACAAACAAACCAATTTCGCTTCAACTTCAGCCAATTCTTCAGCCTCCCTAGAGGGTGAAACAGCATTAGACTTTAATAGAAGCAAATCAAAGAAGATAAAGGAAACCAATAGCTACCAAAACAACAGCAAAGGAGGCAAAAGAACAATAAATAATTCATTACCCTTCTCCTTTAAATACATCCCACAAAGACCATAGGCCAAACCCCAAAAACAACAATGTTGTTACGTGATGAGTCCATTTACGAGAGATCTGCAAGGTTTACAATTGCAGACATTGTATTAAAAGATTATAAGACAACAAGAACACAAAAGTAAAACAAAGGGACAATAGTCACTCTGAACGCTCCACACAACGAAAAGTTTGTCCTAAACCATTTTAGAAACATATAAGCACTTGAACCTATGTTGCAGCATAAGTCATTGAATAAATCACAAATGACCTAAGCTTATTTGTGTCTTCTAGAATAGAAAACAGACACTATCTTACACAAAGAATGCTACCATTATAGATAAAGCATATAATAAACCTGCCTTTAACTGATTCATTAGTTCTGATGATAGGTTTCACTAGCTCAATATGAAGAGCTAAACGTTTTATGGCCCTTCTACCCTAACCATAACCCGCAATAGATAAGACCAGCAAGTCAGGTTGAGTCCACATGACTATGATGCAAAATAAACCAGTCCATAACAATGGAGAGGGCAGCATATATTCCCATGCAAAATAATGGTGGGATCATTTCCCCTTCCACTAAAAAATGCCATTTGAGGGCAACAACAATTCAAGAAAAAGACAGTTTGACTTTTTAAGAAGCCATTTGCACGCGCAGCACTAGTTTATAATACTATGTTCCTTATGATCAAATTATCCACCATAAGGATCTTCCCATAAGTTGTCGTCCAAACAGAAAAAGCAATCTTGGAAGGTGCTTTGGACCTCCACACTTCTCTTCACGGAAACATACTATCTGAGATGTTCTGCAAAGCATGGAAGAAAGCTTTCACTTCAAAATTTCCAAACTTAGAGCCATTCCATCTCATCCTGTCTTCCTCCCACCTTTCTCTTCCTGCATAATATAGAAGCAAGAACAAGGGCCTCCAATTCCTATCACCACAACCACATTTTTTGTCCCGAGCGATCCCAAAGAGAGAAGGGAAAGTGTCCTTCAAAGAGACATCTACACACCACCGATGTTTCCAAAATTTCACCTCTCTCCTACTCCCACTTCCCCTCTAGTATACCTACTGACGATGTCACATATAAGGTGAATACTTTTCCACAACCCTTCCACGGGAAATAGACACCTCAACCGTTGGCCATCCACCCCATGTCAAGCAATACTTAGCCTCAACCACTCTCCTCCAAAATTTCTCTCTATCCAAGCAAATATCTACAACCATTTGCATTGGATTACTTTTGGAGTATGGAACCAAGTGTGGAACCTGGAGAAGATAGAAGAACAATTAGGGTCATACTCTATACTTTCTAGAAGGGCTTGATTAAAACACCCCATTACATAATGTCTAGTCCTCCAGCTCTTGAGGCCTACAAAACTATTCTCAATCCATTAGATGGTACTTAAACTCCTCGCCAATAACACCCCATAGGAAGTCCCTTTGCAATTTTTCAAGCCGTTCAGCCAACGAAGCCGAAATAGTGAAAAGTGAAATAAATTATGTGGGTAGGCTAGACAATGTGATTTTAACTTCACCCTTTGAAAAACATTTCCTGTCCGGCTTACCGATCACTTCTGGAATCTTTCAACCACAAAGTTCCACACTGCCTTAGACCTGAAAAACGCCTCCAGAGTAAGACCCAAATACGATGAGGGAAGCACACCAACCTTACAACCCAGAATAGCCGCAAAGTCCTCCAAAACCTCAACTTCTCCTACAAGGATAATTTAATATTTGCTCATATTTATCTTCAGACTTAAAACCACCTCAAAGCATAAGAAAACACAAGAAGATATCCTAACTTCTCCAGCTCAGCCCCACAAAAAAATAATGTATCTGCATACATCAAATAAGGGACCATGACATCTGTCCATCTAAACATCCTGCCTGGAAACCCCTCCATATACCGACCTTGCACAGTCTTTGACAACACGTGCCTAAGAGTTTCTATCACCCAGATAAACAAAAGAGGGAAAAGAGGGTCCGCTTGTGTAGGGCCTCTAGCCGTAGGGGGGCTTGTGGCTTAAGAAGAGTGGCAGGACCACTTGCTACTTGCATAAAGTGACCAACGCAAATAAAAGACGCAATTGTATAGGTAGGGTCAGGCTAGGGGAACAGGAGGTGGCAAATGAAGAGCAAATCAAATGGGCATTGCAATCTTTTGTGAATCTTTGTTTTCAGATCCTGGAGTCAGAAACCTTAATTACTATATTCACAGCAAACCCTTTTCAATTTCTTAGTATCATTATATCATTTAAAAAGTTGACTCCAACCATGTCAATTAAAACCCAAGACTGAAAGGCACTCTTGGATCTAGATTCAGACTTTGGTAAGCTCTTTATTTTGTATGAAACCCGCATGTAAAACCTAGGGTCTGCCAAGAAATTGATCCAAGATAAAATAGCTAGACTGCAAAAAGAATGGAATGAATGATACAATGCTTTAGGTGGTGAACAATAAGTTCTTAAAAAGACAACAGGGAACGCACTTAGATCAATAAGGTCAAGCATACAACGTATTTGGCAGTAAGTTTTCCACCAGGGAACTACTTCTGTCTCAGTCAAGGAATATGAGAGCTTTCTGATTGGGGCTTAGGAGCACCTTACTCCCATCAACTCACCTGATATATACGCTACTTCACTAACCTGATATATGTGCTACTTCACTGAAAGAAGAATGTATTACGGCTTAATAAAATATCTACATAAGAACAAGGAACCTATAGGTACATAAACAAACCACCAAATTGCAGTTCATGTCCATCAGAGTAGTTTTGGCCCATGGGTTATAAAGCTTACTTATGCCCGACTTGTATCCCCACCTATTTTAGATGGTGACTAAATGAACATTTCTTGCCCAGTATGCCAGTAATAGCATCTCTGCGGCCTAAGGTATTTCCAAGTTAATTATGAAGAATGAAAGTTTCATAGCCCCACCAACAGAATTATTCAATGGCATATCAGCCTTCTCAGATGTTGCTCAGGAGTTTATTGTGTGTGTGTGTGTGTGTGTGTGTGTGTGTGTGTGCGCGTCAGAACACCCTTGATCCACCACTAGCTTACAGCAGAAGTGAGCTTCTTTCTACCATTAGGAATATGCCAGGTCTACGAATATTTGTTTTGATGGTTAATACTCCAGGTACATGAATATGTTTAACCAAGTTGTCGCAGCTCCGGGAATCAGACTTCAAGTGCGATGACAGACTTCAATCAGACTGCGCTAACTACAGCGACAATGCAAGAGAATTTATTTACGGTTCCAAGGATGCTATGGCCTATGTGGTAGAGAGATTTTACCACCCCCATAATGCAGCTACTTCATATTTAAGGTATTTATTAATTACGAAATCTCTATCACTTGTCACAGAGATAATTAGACCACTCCAAGATGGAAATGATCAAGTTGTCCTGCATTCAGCCTGATAGACAAAATCTAAAGGCAATGCCCTCACCAAACGCAGAGCATTAAAAAACTAAGCAAAATTATAAAATTAGTTTCGCTTCAGTGCTGAAAAGAAGCTAGTATTTCTTTCTTTCTTTTCTTGTTTGACATTTAAAGAAGCTTGTATTTCATCCTTGTGCACTAGAATTTATACTCTCACACAAACGTGAGAAACAATATATTTTCAGTTGTCTAATTCCAACTAATCCCATACATAGAAATCATGCAATACATCTAATTAAAAACTAGCATCAGGTCCTCTGTGAGCATCCAGAAGTTTTCTTTTCTGATAAGTAACGAGCATCCAAAAGCTATGCCACTCTTACCAGGTTTGGAGCAGCCCAACCAACAACAGCAGAAAGAATAGTCATTACCTAAAAATCAGCAAATATTTTCTCTGTTGTAAGGCATAAAAAATTGAGGATGAGATCAACAACCAAGCAAATATGGATAAGAAAGTTGCAAGAAAATACTTACAATCAAAGCTGACAGGCACCCTGACAGGACGAGTCTCCTAGGGTGGCGCATTGCCAAGATCTACAACCAAGCATCATAAAGTCAATAAACATATGGAAGGAAAATTCAGAAAAAGAACCATACCTAAAATAAAACACAGCATAGAGCACCGAGTATTCCAGCATGCTATAGTTGTCCTTACAACTCAATATATAGACGTATATATATTGATAAGCAGATAGAGAAAATGATAAAAACACCTCTCAGTCTCAGCCCTTCTCTTCTTTTTTTGGTAAATTCCTTATAACTCAATATATTATCAAAACATGTAAATGCGGCAAGTAGAGGATCTTTCTGTTCAACAAGCAAAGTGACTGCTAGATTCCAAGGATCTGTTAAAAAATAATTAAAGAATGCTTCTTGTTAAACAGAAACATTCTGTTAAGTTGTGTGGTAATGAATTTACCAAGTGGAGTCGGGTTAAGTTAAATTATTTTGGACAGACATTCCTAGAACAGTAATGCACATAACTGTATGGTGCTCAATCCTAGGACAGTGAAATTTGTACTCAGAAATGTGTGGTGCGAATTTCAAGTAGAAGCTGCAAAGGACATTGAGAAGAGAGCACTTAAGCAGTGCAATCTTAATAATATGATCATTTTCATCTAGAACTGTTCATATTGTTTCTGTTGTCAAGGCAGAACTCCAATGCCTATGCTTTAGCGGACATCAAAGACAATCATCTTCTCCAACAGGTACACATTAATTAACTTACCATGCATTAGTTCCTGTATCTTATTGATACTAGAAAAAATTAAAATACCCCTCCCATTTCCTATACAATGAGCTTGCTTAGATGGTTGATCCAAGCTTTGTAGGACCTCAAGTTTTCCTGAGTACATTCCATCAACTTTTGGGTCCCGTCCAGAGAAACATTTGTTACAGTACATGTTAGTAGCACTGAATAAATCATTGTTTGATGCCATACCTAATACCATGCCATGTTCTACAGAAACCCCTACGATGGCCAGGCACACTTATATCCAACACAATATACCAACCACTGTGCTAATCAAGTCTACTTAAATCCCTGTCCCTTATATGCAATTGGCTGAATTCATTGTTAGCTAAAGAAAGTTTATGCCAAGGCCTATAAGCACAAAGCATCTTAATGGTTTGATGTAAACATAATTCAATAGTATGCAAACGAGAAAATGAGCCAATTCAATCAAAGCAAAAAATTTCATCCACAGGGCAAAATTGCCCATATATTTTTAGTTCCGGTGCCCCAGTTACTAATGTAGGAGGAGGTTCTCTGTAACAAGTTAGAAAGGATGAAGGGAAGCGCTATCAGTATTACAGTGTAAATAATAAAAACTCATCTACACTGGCATAAAATCAGAACTAGTGAACCAGGCAGTTTATTTTTTCAGCCAATTGAGAAATTTAAAAAAAAAAAAAAAAAAAGAAAAAAAAGAAAAGGAGAATCTATGTTTCCAATATGAGAACCAAACTAACAATTTTGGAAAAGTTTGGAAGAATATAACATAATAGAAACAGGATTGATTCTCAACCTTGTGGGACTGTAGAATTCAGGAACCAAGTTCTTATTCTCCCGCAACCACAATAAAGAGAGAGAAGAAAAGCTCTATAGTTTGATTCTTACCACCCGGCACCGCTTTCTCACATTCAATATAATAAACATAGGAACCTATAGATTGTCAAATCTCTAGAAAAACTAAAAAAAGGAAATCTGCAGAATGAAAGATGCCCTTTGCTTATTAAAAAGGAAAAAAAGATGCCCAATTAGACATTCTGACAGAGCAAGGGCACCACATTTCTACTTCATTGCATCTCACCACCCATAACATTGCCTACTTTAAATATGTACATCGAAAGGGACAAAAATCCCCGTGTGTACAGCATGCACTATCTTTTCATAAACTTTCTCAAAGCTAATTAACCTTTTAATCCCTTTTAGCACTTTACTCTGCTTCTGATTATCCTTTTTGCAATTGCAGGCAAGTAAATAGTAAAAACCTGAGAGCAAACAAATCTAGCCGAATTATGAGGAAAAGAAGAAAACACAGAAGCAAGTATTGAAAGCAAAGTCTAATAATGTATAACGGAATAACTCCCCTGTATGCATTGATGTAATATCAATTCCCAATAACAAGTCAATCACATTATTCATACAAATCAAAGAAGAAATTAGCTCAAAATTCAAAAACAAACTCAACATTCAACAAAAAAATAAGACGGAAATATCGAAACAAACAAGACCACACTAACCGCGGCGGCGAAGAACGTCTTGTCACCGATCTCGGAGAGCACGGTCATAGCAAGGGACTTGGTGAAACCCTAATCATTCAAAAGCTCACCATTAATCAATCCGAATACAAATCACAAGCACATAAATAAATATATATACCCACACACACAAGAGGAAGTTGAGAAACAAAGTTCGGAGTGAATTACTTGTGCAACGGAGAGACTCATGTTTGGTCAGAGCTGTCTAGGACAGAGATAGATCGGAGAAGGAGGCCGTCAGTCAGAGGCACAGGCTGTATACCTCTGACTTGGCCAATCGGTGTGAGAGTCGCCGAGATTTGCCGGATGTGCTAAATGGTTAGAGTGCGAATAATATATGTGTGATGTATATATGTGGCGTGTATTAAACTTTTGTTTTGTTTTGTTTCAGCGGGGCGCGTGAAGGGTTTTTCCGTTTGGAATCTTGGTAGAAGGGAAGCTGCGAAAGGCAACGATTCGTCCGGACCTAGAAAAATTATTCAGTCCTCATGGACCACTATAGTGTTTTGAGCTCCAGAGTACGTAAATAAATAATTTAAATACCACTCGTTATGTAAATAAATAAAATTTAAATATATTTTAGAGTTTATTAATTTTTTGAGCTCGTCTTGAACTCAGCTCAATAAGCTTATGTCTACTTAAAAATCTAAGTTACTTGAGTTCAATTCGTGATCGATTTAATTAAAATTCATTTGAGCTCGACTCAAAAGTTAAACAAATCAAATTTAAACATATTTTTAAACTCGTTAAAGTTATCAAACTAAACTTGAAATAACTTTTGTTCGGCTTGGCATCCTAACGTGACTCACTTTATTTTAGAGTCGAAACAAGAATGATGTGAAACTCCAAAAGTATTAAATAATTTCTCCAAAAGTAAACTCATTGTCCTAAAAAAGGTGTTTGGATAATTTGAAAAATTGGATTCCATTTGTCAGATCTTATCTAATCTTTTTTTCAAGAAAAAAAAAACCAAAAAACATAATCCATTTTTATATTGGTTATGGTTTTTTACCCTTTAACAGGTCTTCATAATAAATTTTATATCCTAGTCGTGGCGGCTGGTATTAATTATCACTAAAGATTTTTCTTCAAAATCACCCCACCTTGGTTTATTTTTTTAATTAGGATTACTTTTAAGGCAAATTTCTCAACTAAAAATAAAGCCCTCGTACTTCTAGAATGCATTTACTACGCAGCAGCGTTTGGTAAATGCTCTCGATTTTTAATTTTTAAATTTTGTGTTCTGTAAAAAAATACGATAACCAAACAGGTATGTTTTGTTTTTATGTTAAAGTAATAATAAAAAATTAATAATATAAATAATTACAAAAAGTAATGTTTAGAATAACCAAGAAACTTCAAGGAAGGTCCCTTCTGTGTAGATTTTTTTTCGTCCTCTCTCCTTTGTTGTTTTCAACGAAGCTTCTTGCGATCAAGCATGTGAGCAATACACGTTAATACGTTATATTATTGCAAAGAGAAGTTATCTAGTGCACCACACAATATTTTTGACCAAGATTGTTTCTCCAAAAACAAAAAAAAAAAAGTTTGAAACTTATTAGTTGTGGCTTCCGGAACTGGTTTTGGTTATCTCCAAACAGGACCTAATGCTTAATTAAACACAGGTTTCAACGTTTGATTATAATCGTATCATGATTTACAATCCATTTTTCCCATTAAAATTTAATTAAATTGAGAGCATGTGCTTATCAAGATTCTCATTCTCAATTGACTCGGTTTAAATTTGTTTAATTTGGCCATTTTGTCGGTATGCATTGTTTTTTTTTTATAATTTGTTTGACGTTCACTTTTGATTTTATAAGAGTAAACTCTTTTCATAAAACAAAATTACTAATATAACGATTGCACTCTCTATGATTGCATTGGAGTTCCAATTAAAAGGACTCCCAAAAAAATTACTCACATTCAAAAGATAGGAAAAAGAAAAAGTCTCAATGACCAGCCCAAATATTGGTTGATTGAGGTAATAACTTTTGAGACATGCCAAAATATAATAAGATTAGAAGAAAAAAAATGTCTCAATGACTTACCAAAATAAGGTCTCAACAATCAATTAGCACATGCAACAAATATTTAGCGAGAAGGTGTTACAAATTATTGTCACTGAAATTTAAGTTTTATAATGAGGTACTCATCAAATACACAAATATGAAAAATTACAACAACAATAATACCTTAAAAATAGGAGAACTATCTACAACTTGAATTTTTTTCAAGAAAGTCAGTTGTACACATTTTATCTTACAAGAAGTCACAATACTTTTAAAGTATTACGTGACTTTGCTCCTTTAGATATATCGCTCATGAGTCCCATCGCTATGTATCAAGTTTGGCACTACTAATGAGTATACTCTTGGAGTCTATTTAAACACAAGTGCCTATTAGTGGGGCCAAACACCAACACGTAGTGGTGAAACTTATGAATATTATGTCTATCAGAGTAAGAACATGTGGTGTTCTACGTGTATCGAATAATTTCTTGAACGACTATTAAAAATGGATTTACTTGGAAGTGGTGGTTGTCAATTTCGTCACTACCATTTGGGTTGGTTCATTGTCCCTATTTGTGAGAGAAAAAATTATTTAGTATTCTTAGAGTACCACCACGTGATACTTCACATTTCAAATCTCGTATTAGAGTAGAGTCCAACACATGTTAAAGCAAGTAGATTCCATCATCATATGAGCGGTGGAGCAACGTGATGGTCTCCAAAGCACTAAATAATTTTTCTTGTGAGAGGGATTGAGTACCTATTCAAAAATGATTAAAAAAAATTAAACCGGAGGAAGACAACCACTGGCATTTTAGCCTTTGTTTTGGACTAACCACGGAGGCTGTAATCAAAGATGACAAATGAAATCAGCCAAATATGAACAAAGAAAGTGCATATAATAAATGTTTGATCAATGATTGGAATCCACTACTATCAAATTTTAATTTATAAGCTAAGTCATTTGATCCTCCACCTGTACACTACTCAACAATTAGGAGCTTTCTTGATATTTCTTATATAATAGGAAAGTAATGTATGCTCGTAAAAGCCACCCAAGTCCTACCTGATGATAACATGTTTCTTTTTCTTTCTTTTTTTTTGGTTTTTGCTTATGGGATAAAAGGCGTCTTGGTCACTTTACATGTAACTCGATAAATCTTCTTTCCAGTCTGATCAAAGATAAACTATCCACGTCAGAATTAGGAGATTCAAAAAAGATAAATTTTTTGACAACCTAGCCCTAATGCTTTTTTTAAAACCTGAATTTTTAATTGAAAAAGTAAAAAAAAAAAAAGGAAAACGTCATGAAAAATAGAACAAAATTATTATTTCATTTTATTCTATTTTCCTTCACCTTCTGTCTTTTTCACCGAAAATTCGAGTTTCAGACGGAGCGTAAAGATATGTTAAGTTTCTAACTCATGACATTTAGGTTTACAACTCATTCTTATCTCCACCAAACTACCCCACGGATATACAAAATGTTTTTCAGGGCTTAGTTATATTTTTTATGAGATTAGGGCCCATTTGGAATTGTTTCCAATAATCATTTTTTTTATTTTTAGGAACAGTCTATTTTTAGGAAATATGTTAAAATTTTAAAAAACGATAAAATATTATTCTTCCAAATAAAAAATTGTACAAAATCTTTTACCCTAATAATATTACAATGATATTTTTAGAATTAAGAGATATCATGATTAATAACAATCTATTTTAACCACATCATTCCATAAATAAATTTTATATTAATTTTTTGTTTGTAAAAATCAAATCATAAATAAATGAAGGCAACGTAACAATAATTATATTTTCAAACTTTTTTATTATTTTTATTTTTAAAATCACAAAAATTAGAGACTGACGATGAAAACAAGAACAATGGAAATGATGCCGGACAAGGTCTGCTACCCATTTCGTTTATCGAAGAGATAGTACTCTTCGGATTCCTTGCGAAGTCCCTTATGCTCTACTAGCACTGACGTAATAGTTTTCTCCTAAAAATGCTTTCACGACACGTCAATGTAAAAAAAAGTTAAAGGCACTGACAATTGGTACATAGGCGAAGAATATAATAGGGTTAATTAAACTTTAGATCTTTTTATTTTACACAAAATTTTATTTCAAAATCTTTAGTTTTAATGATGATATTTAAGTTTTTACACTTTTAATTTATTGTAATATTAACTTTTTACTAATTTATATTTAAAAAATAGATAAAAAATTCACTTATGACAAATGAAATGACTTTTTTAAGAAACAAATATATAAAATTATGCTTCTTTAAATAATTTATCACAAATTTCTCTCCAATCACTCTAAAATTATGAGTGTAATCAACTTTGTGATATATAATGTTATTAGGTTTCAAATAAAAACTCTCAATTCAACTCACGTGCAATATATTTAAATCTTTAAAAGTATGGCTATAAAACGAACTAAATTACTCAAGCTCAGCTCATGTTCAACTTGTTAAAAGTTTGTTTGAAATTGACTTATTGTGTAAACAAATAAAACTTGAACACATTTTATAATTAATTAATTTTTTGAGCTCGGCTCGATAAACTTATATACACTTAAAAATTCAAGCTACTCAAGCTCGGCTCGTGATTTGTTTGATTGAAGCTCGTTTGAGTTCGACTCGAAAGTTAAGCAAACTAAGTTTGAACACATTTTCAAACTTGTTAAACTTATTAAACCAAACTTAAACAATCCTTTGTTTGGCTTGGCTCGTCTTGTTTACAATCTTTTTTGGGAGGTAAAATTATTGAATTTTATATATTTGTCCATTGAAAAAGACCATATGATTATCACATGTGAATTTTTTTATCCATTTTTCATATAAAAAATCGACGTTACAATAAATTTAAAAAGTAAGAGTTTAATTATTACAATTAAAAGTGAATGTCCTGAAGTAAAATTTGATGTAAAGTACAAAAATATAAATTATAATTAACCCAACATAATCTGGTCTCAGGGACGAAACTAGTAATTTGGTTGAGAAGGGGCTATGGACGATTAAGGTAAATTTTTTTAATTTTTTTGAAGCGCTAAGAGAAAAATTTTTAAATTATAAAAGGTTAAGATAAAAAAAATTGTAATCTTATTTAGGGACTAAAGCAAAGATTTTTAAATTTTGAAAGGTTGAAGTGAAAATTTTTAAATTTTGTTGGAGATAAGAAAAAAAAATTCTAGAATTTTGGAATGTCATAAAGCAAAATTTTAAAATTTTGAGGGGCCAATATACCCTATTAGTGTAAAAATACTCATAATCAATGGGGTTATTTAAAATTTTGTCAAAGTAGAGGGGCAGTGGAGGAAGGAGGAGATGGGCTGGCCGTGGCCCCGCCAAAAGTTTTAAAATTGCCTCATGCCTCAATGAATTTTAGTATATTTATAAAACAATATAGTGTAATAACCCCTCCAAAAGTGAAATTTTTTTTTCCCTTACCCTCTTTTAAACAAATTTTTTTTACCTTGACCCCCTCATCAAAAATTCTAGGTCCGTCACTGGTCCAAGGGTAGTTCCACCCTTGAATGGTCTTGTCATATTTGAAAGAGAAAAAAAAAAAAAAAAGAAGCATGGTGAGATAACTATGAGTAATTAAATTTTAAGGCATTCAAAGTATAATTAACCCAACATAATATGGTCTTTATCATATTTGAAAGAAAAAAAAAAAGCATGATGAGGTAACTATGAGTAATTAAAGTACAAGGGATTCAAAATAATTAAGGCTATTGAGAATTTAGTAAATAGAGTTATGGTTAACTATATATATTCGAATTTGTAGCCGTTGGTCCATTGGTAGACCTAACCGCGAACGGTCCATTTGCATTGCCAAGCTATATATATTTGAATTCAACCTCTTACTCTCTCCCCACCCCCCCTTCGATTCAGACTCTTCACTGGTTTGGAGCCCCAACTTTCAACTGACTGAAAATTCAGAGGAATTCTCTCTGTCGCCTTTGCATACTTTTACGAAAGAGAGTATTGAGCTGGTTGCTTCCTTTCATTGTTTGGTTACTCCGAAACTAGAGATCGAAAACGTATTGACAGTTTGATGTCAATTATTAAATTTGTCCAATTTCTTTCTCTGAGGGTGATTCTCCAAGACCTGACAGAAACATCTTTCCTTGAATTCTTTGTTTTATTTTGTTTGTTTTGTTGCCTGGAGTTATGAAGTAACAATTAGTTTTACTTTAAATTGATAATGACTGAACAAAGCACAAATTCTAAGTTTACTGCATTTCCTTCAGTTTGTTTGGTTCTCAATAAAATCCGTCAAGGAAGTAAATGATAATTTATGTTTTCAAATTGTTGATTCTTATGATGTCCTTGTCTATAAGTAAGTGCTGAAATAAAATTTTCTTGTTGGTTTTCTGGATTTAGGGCTTCTCAATTAGCCTCCTGATTCTCTCTCTCTCTCTCTCTCTCTCTCTCTCTCTGTGTAGTGACCGGTGAAATGGTCAAAAAGTTAAGGTGGGTTTTTTTTTTTTTGTAATTATGTGAAATTTTGGAACTTTTTGATTATTTCATAAAAATTAGTTTAAAATAGGAGTAATTACATTTTACTTTCTTGTGATTTGAGCCAAAATTAGATGACCCTTTTGTGATTTAAAAGTGAACACATGATCCTCCGTGATTTGGACTTATCTACAAAATAGATAAAAACTATTAGATTTAACAAAAATTCTATTAGACGAGTATTTTTGTCATTTTATCTCTTTAAATTAGAATATCAAAAAGACGATTTGGTGAAATAATAAAAAAAATTCGATAGACCATTTTTAATTTTGGAATAAAAGAGCCAAATTACCTTTTTGATGTTTTAATTTGGAGAGATAAAATGACAAAAATATCCTTATAACATAATTTTCGTCAAATATAACGGTTTTTATCCATTTTGCAGATAAGTCTAAGCCACAAGAGTTCATGTATTCACTTTTAAATCATAAAAGGGTTATTTGGTTTTGGCTCAAATCACAATGGGTAAAGTGTAATTACTCCTTTAAAATATCATATTTTTCTCTCTCTGTGGGCACTAACGCAGCCTTTCTGGTTCTCTCTCTTTTCTTTTTTTTCTTTTTCATTTTTCATTTTATTATTTGTCCCTTAAAGCAAGATTTTAATATCACTTCTTAAGAGTTTCGTGTTCCTTTCGATAAAGGCTACGCGGTGGTGGTTGGATTCGTGATCTCGACAAAATTGAGTTCATGCCCTAAGTTCCATCTTCAAGAGGTGAGGGGTTTTCATTTGAGTTTTTGCTATTGAATTAATATGCTTTAAGTTATTTATGAACCATAGTAGAAATTATGTTTGTAGGACACTTGGGATAGATCTAGGATTTTGCATAAACTTAAAATATTGATATGTGTGATCCTTGGTTAATTTGATAAAATTAATAACATGTTTAGCATATTTAATTTGAGGATTTATTAATTATTTGAATTGTTGGATTAAGATGGGTGATTATGCTATGATGACAATTGAGAAAAAATTAAAATTTGAATATGTGATGTTTGATTTGTGAGATTTAAAATATTTTTATGCCTAAAATGTGTTTAGAATTAAAGTTAAAGGCATATGAGAACTTATATAAATTGTTTGCATATAAACTTAAAAGTTAATTATTATTTAATTTCTTATATTGATTATTGTTATGTTTAGCATTATGTGTTAATTAATTGATGCTTTGTGGATTATTGAATATTTTCAATGAAAACTTAAAGTTTACCACGTTTAATTACTTGATAAAAATTGAGAATTTTACTATAAAATAATTAAATCATGTAATTGACTTAACATTTACGTGATTCACATATATGCGAGGTATGCTTGAAGTGTTGGCTAATTTAAATGAATTTATTGAATAATTTTGCCTACTTGACATAATGTAAAATGGGCATAAAATAAATAATTAAAAATATTTTATGCCTAGGATGTGTTAAAAATTGATGTTAAAGGTATAGGAGAATTTATATAAATTGTTTGGATAAAATAAGCAAGTTGACATATTGAGTTTTATAATTTAAATGAAATTTGGAAGTGTTTGAGATATTATTTTGTGTCTGAAATGTATCTATAAGTAATATTATAATAATGTGATATTATTTGAATAAAAATGGTGATTTAAAGTGAGATGTAAACTTGCTTTAATATAATTCATATAGGCTAAGTGTTGTTGGATATCTAATTTAGGCTTTGGATCAATTATAGGTTTGATTTTAGACCTCGAATGATTTTACGAGATTATGCTATGAATTTGATATGAATATTATTGGTTTTGCCTCAATTTGGTATTAATATTGGTTCAGATTTAGGTTAAAATCTACATGTAATTGGACATAGTCGGGGAACAGGTTTGAAGCCTTGACCCTAGGAATTGTTAGAATGCAAGCATCCTTTAGAATGAGACCCATAAAGTGTAGAATTATTTACAATTACTGGAATGCACCTGTCTTTTAAGGTGAGACCCATAAAGTGTAAAATTATTTGAAATTATTAGGATGTACGCATTCTTTGGGTGCGGCCCATAAAGTACGAAATTACTTGAATGCACGTGTCTATTGGGTGATAACTCATAAAATGCAGATGAAATTGTTGATGGACTGATATTCCGTCTTTAGTACGGTCGATTATACTTGCATGCACATGCATTGAGTTGAACTTGAGTGAGTCCTAATCTTTTATTTATTTATTTATTTTATTTCAATTTTAGTATTATAGAGTCAAATTGATCTTGTTGATGTTGATAAGCATATGAGACTCTTGGTGATAGTGTCTTGGCAAAGAATATTGACGTATGATGCTTAATTTATAAATATTCAATTTATTAGGGATTATATCGTTGTACATGTTTATTATGTAAATTTCAATACTATCTAAAGTCGTGATAGATTGAAACTGATAATGTTGTATTGATATTTGATATTGTGATAACTGTGTTAAACGGTTGTACCTTGTTTATTTCATTGTTTCATTGTGTATTACCTGTAGATGTAAAAAATACCAGGTATTTGACTTGAACCTTATTTAACATTAATTTGATATTTGATTTATTTGTATGCTTGATTCATAGTATTAGGAATTAGGTTGAGAGTTAGGTATTGGGATTGCATTCTATATACTCTCATGCATCTTTATTGTACACTTGCAAATGTCACCTCGTATTTATTAGCTTTGTAACATAATTTCCTATTGGACTGTGGTATGCTCACTCCATCACAGTTGCTGGTGAAACTCCGAGCAAGTAAGATTGGTGGCTCAAGGGATGTAGTAGTTAAGTCCTTCGATCTTGTTTTGATCCTATATTATTGTATATTTAAGTTTTAATTATTTTGTTTTAATGTTGTATTATACTTTTATATTCTCAATTTAATTTTATTTTAAATTTCATTTGGATGACTATAATATTATTATGTTGCATTCAGAGCGAATACTATGACTTAGTTCTCTTGTGATTTGCTTTGGAGGATAGTTGTGGATGTAAGAATATTGAATTGGAGTTTGGGATATGATTGGAGTTTGGATATTTTGAGAATTAATATTTTCTTTTAGAACAGGTTTTAAATAGATTTTTATTAAACTAAATTTGTTCAAAATACGAATAGATCCACGCAATTTTATTTCAAAAATTTTTAAAATAAAAATTGTTTTGAAAATGAATTTCAAGATTTATTTTGACTAAAATCTAACGTGAATTTTAATTTTGACTTTGACTTTTTAACGCTATGACTCGTATTTCTTAAAACTTGACTTTTATAAAATTGGGGCGTAACTCTCTCTCTCTCTCTCTATCTATCTCCATATATATATATATATATATATATATATGTTTATAGTATTTATATATGCATGCAAGTTTATCCTACGTTTGCATTGTATGTGGTTTACGTGTGTGTTATGAGAATTGACCCTGTTGAATTTGTTTCTTCCTATTCACCGTTTGGTGCCTGAGAAACCAGAAATCTCTGCCGGTGATTTCTCCACGACAATGTAAAACATGTGATTTCTTGTGTTCATTCTTTTTGTTTGTCTTGTTGTAGAACTCACATTCTGAAGTAATACTGTCGGTTGATTTCCGTATCAGAGAAATTAGTTTTCCTTCAATTTCATTGGGCTTCTCAGTGACCAAAACAATCTTCCGTTGTTTGTTAGCTGAGAAAAATGATTGTGGGAAAGAAAATTGATCATTGCTGGGAAAAAAAATTCGTTATGTGCTGAAATCAATTGTAGTGTCGCTGGGTATACTGTCAAGATTTATGACTTCTCAGTTATTTGTTCCCCCTTTGTTTTGTTTGGGGGGGGGGGGGGGGGGGGGGGGGGGGGGGGGGGGGGGGGGGGTTTCAAATCTGGCATTGCTTCTTCTCTGTTCAAATGGGTATTTTATGGCTTTGTTTGGTTTCAAGGAAAACCATGTTTGTCATTAATTTTCTAGGAAGCTTTGCTCAAATTCCAGCTTCAACAGTTACAAGGTCAGCTAGCTCTCTTTCTCCCTCTCCGATGAACACAACATACATGTTTGCTATTTGCTAAGGAAAATGCAACTCTTACAAAAAATTCATACACAATTTGCATGCAAAATAATATAGCAGTGGCTGTTTTGTAATTAAAAGTTATTATGGTAAATTTTTATTTTAAAGTAAAATGTTCTCATTAAGACACATTCCTTTGAATAGAAATTTTGTATAAAGTTTTTATTTATATAACATTATCCATTTGTTAATTATACCCCTGTTTTTGTGAGATTAAATTATTTTCTGCAAGTGATTGCCAAGGATGGAAAACAATGTTGGTCATCTATTTTTCTAGAACGCTCTGTTCAAATTTCCGTTACAAGGGTCAGCTCTCTCTCTCTCTCTCTCTCTCTCTCTCATGCACACAACTTACATTTTTACTATTGCTTATTAAATTCCTTGTTTGGTGAAAGAATTTAAGTTCTCTTTTTCTGCAAGTGATTGCAATGAATGGATGGATGACGTAAAGCATCTTTAACACTACTAGTTAAAATCGGTAGCTAAAATATATTAGAAAATTATAATCTCTATTTTAGTTAGTAATTTTTCAATACGT
Organism: Euryodendron excelsum; assembly: GCA_033060915.1. Taxonomy (NCBI): domain Eukaryota; kingdom Viridiplantae; phylum Streptophyta; class Magnoliopsida; order Ericales; family Pentaphylacaceae; genus Euryodendron; species Euryodendron excelsum. The sequence continues at coordinate 9,052,044 of CM065378.1, read as the reverse complement.
TCTCCAACAACGTTCTCTATTTTGACTAACTACTTTATAAATTATTTTTTTTTGACACACTCCAAGAAAAGAGAAAAAAGGAGAAGAGAGAAAGAGGGAGATTGAGAAATAAATTATTATTTAAAGTTTAGATATTTGAATAATGGCTCTCTATATTTAGAATATCTCTAACACTATTAGCTAAATAGCTAGCCAAAATATACTAAAAAATTATAATCTCTATTTTAGCTAGCAACTTTTCAATATGTTCTCCAACAATGCTCTTTATTTTGACTAGCTACTTCATAAATTATTTTTTTTTTTATACACGCTCCAAGAAAAAAAAAAAAAAAAGAGGAGAGAGAAAGAGAAAGATTGAGAAAGAAACTATTATTTAAAATTTAAAGAGTTGAATAGTAACTCTCTACATTTAAAGAGCCAACATGGTATTAACTATTACACCAAGTGAAATAGCTGGCCTGTTAGAGACAAATTTTAAGCATTTGACTAGCTAAAATAGCTAACAAGCCAAGTCTAAAGAGACTGTTAGAGTTGCTCAAGCCAAAAGAGTGTTAGCTATTTTAACTAGTGGAATAGCTAACTTGTTGAAAACGAATTTTAAACACTTGACTAAATAGCTAACAAGTTAAGTTTAAAGAGCCAGTTGAAATTGCTCGATCTTAAAAATGTTTTAAGATTTCATGATGATTGTGATTGTAGGTTGGATGTTAAACTCTATGTGAGTGGTTGGATGTTAATGGCCAACTCATATCCTCCATAGTTTCAATTAGGCCTGTCAATGGAAGTTTGGTTCGGATCCGACTAGACCCAAATCTGATTTGATCCACCTAAGTTTTAGATTCGATTTGGATATACCGGATCAGATCTAATCTGCAGCAATCGGATAATAGACCCGAATATCTAACCCGATCCTTTTTTTTTTTTTGTTTTAAAGCAAGGATGGTTGTTCTGTTTTTCAAAATAGCAAAATCATGCCCTAAATTCAAAACGAAGCAGCAATAATTAAATCATTTCAGGGAGGGCTACTTATGATTTCAAACATGATTCATCTTAAATCATTTACAGCTCCAATTCCAAGCTGTAAGGAAGACAAAAGTAATCTAACCCATCATTCCAAAATTGAAACTTACAATCAGTTAGAATTGGTTGACCCATTTCATGTAATTGTAATTTGCTCTGTAATTTGTTTTTCTTTTTTTTTGTATATATAATTGGCCGAGGCCTTATACTTTGTGTTGTATTCCAACCAATTCAATCGATTGGAACTTGCCATTAGTGGTGAGTACATGACTAATCCCAACCATTCGAAGATGCTGACGACAATAAGCTGTTGCTTCCGCGCTACAATCTTGGTGGATGTTTTGGCTCGGAGAATGGCAGATGCTTGGCAGAGCTTAGCGGTGATGGCGGAATTGAATGTTTCGGAGGTCATGTAGCCCTATTATCAGGGCATGGGATATGAGTTGGGCATGCTTCTAGTTACCATGGTTTTTTTCTTGCTTTATATCGTATTATATCGGTTGCACGGCAATCAATTTAGAACCAAACCCCAAACATATATATATTCACTTTGTGAGGTAACATTTAGATGTACGCATCCCCAATGAAAAATAGATCTCCTAGAACATGGGAAAGTTTATAGAACTTGCTTTGCTTTGTCAAAGGATCTCATTCCTACAAGCATTCAGTTTCCAAATTCTAAGCCCCAAAACCTAGAACTTCGTTTTTTACCCCTAAATTTCCTCCAGTGCTATATTATAATCCTTTGAATCCCTAGGAATAACCTTATCAAAACTCTCTCTCTCTCTCTCTCTCTCTCACAGTCTCTCTCTCTCTCTCTCTCTCTCTCTCTCTCTCTCAGTTCACACTATATCTCTTGCTAATAAACCATGCAATAAGGTAAATAATCCTTAAACATCATCAGCCTTCTTAATTCCACACTTGGAATTGCACCCAATATTGAAAATCTTATTCTTTATATTGCTCCTACTGCTTGCATGTCTTGCCGTTTGTTAAAACATCCAATATTTATACAAGGCATATTTAAAGCACTAAGGCTCAAAATTTTCTTTTATCTTAAAGCCCAAACCCCATATAGAGATACGAAAAGAACAAAAAAAAAAAAAAATCATAATTTTCTAAGGTGAAAGTGGGAATTCAAACCCCATTCCATTCCATGAATACCTGTAGATTATGGAGTTTTTAGTTATTTTGATTTTTATGTTTTGGATTGTAGTATTTTAATTCTTTAACTATTTTTGTTTTAATAGTTTCATTACTTTGTTATTAGAATTAATTTAAGTTTTTATTATAACACAAGACAATGTCTCTTATTTTTTAATATGCTATATAGATTTTACTCCTACTCAGGTCATTCCCATGAAATGGAAATAAAGCGATCATTTCCTAAATTGATACGAGTTTTGTGTAGGGTATTGGAATCTGCCTTGTTAAAATGATGTCCACGTTCCATATTGAGTTGGATTATGAATCCCTTTTGCTTATCGAAATGAAAAGAAAAAGAATACGAATGGTTTCTTTATCCACAACCCTTTTCACGCTTCCACCAGCCATTCCTCTCGAACTATGATTCCATCACATTGTTGATTTACCAATTTCATAAAAGACTAAAAATATACCTAACAAGCTTGCAAAATATTCTTTAGATTGATCCCATTACATTCCCCACCTGAGCCAAGAATTCCAAAATTACTCCTCCAATTCTCCCGAATCCATCATCTTTGTTTATGGACTCCTAAAAAGTCGGTGTAAAAAAAGTCATAGCTGTAGTACAATACTTATTTACTTCATATGATAAACTGTAAAAATTGTTATATCTAACAAGCCTATAAAAATTCTATTCAAATTATACAATTACATTATCTGCCTGAACTAAAAAAATTCTAAATTACTCTTGAATCCTTAAGGCGCCATTCATGGACTACTGAAAAAGTCTTACTCTAGAAAATCAAAGCCATATAAAAATCCATTAAGTTGTAGATTTAACAATTTCTTAGAAGTTGCCAAATAATACATCTAACAACTAACGGCCGTAGTACGATACTTACAAAAAATTTCGCATGCTGTAAAAACTATGAAATCCATCAAATTGTGAATTTATTACCTAAAACTTTAGGAATAAGCTTACAAAATTTTTCTTCATATTGTACCATTACATTATCTACTTATATTAAACCTCAAGCTCTTCTCTTCAATTATTCAACTTGTAAGTGGAACTTTTAGGAAGACCTAACCGATTACTCGAACCAATATCGATGAGTCTTCAACCTGCTGTAGAGAGACAAAAGAGTTAGATTGGGTCGACCCTTCTTGGACTGATCACACTCCGACAGTCAAATTAGTAATATTCACTAAAGCTAGAGCTAGAATAAAGACTGTGAATACTTTAGAAATCAATTATTCATACATTGCTTCTTCAAGATGCTGTGTTTTATAATGTAGTGTTCTCTGTCGAGCTTACTCATGTCACCATGGCCTACCTCATAAGCTCATACTAGTTAGAGTGGGCTGATCGGACAAGAATACACCTTTATCACTATGCTTGAGTTCGACTGACTGAATGTAAGCATGACCGTCGCGTGCTGTATCTTTTTCGCATTGAATGCAGGTCCATTCAACATTAAATGCTGACAATGAGTATTGAATGCTCTGATATCCCTGACTAGGATGACCCTAGTTTTTTCGGGCCGGGTAATTTTCCTATTTGGGCTAACTTGGAGTGTGGGTCTAAGTTGCCCTGATAAAGTTGAGTTATTTCTGGCCCGCATGACCTCTTCTTGTATTCGTTAGACTTGTCCTTTTGGGCTGAGCTTAGAGATTTTCCGATCCACTATTGCCCCCAACCCTAGCATCCTTCGGTAGAAGGGTTGGGGCTAATACACCATAGCCATTTTGAACTGTGACATTACCTTTATCAGAAATTTTAATGCAACACAACTGTTTTGAATGACCCGATGAAACTACTGCCATCAACCCATTAGGTAAACTTCTCGGGAATTCATAAACCTAAAACTCACCTCAACTAAGAAATTCTAAAATACATTTCACATTCTCTCAAATCCGTCAACTCTGTTTGTGGATTCCTAATATATCCTAGCCATACTAAAACACTTATTATGCCAAACTGTTAGATCCCACGAATTGTGGATTTTATAGGTTTCTACTCAAAACGACTATAAAATTTTTCATCTGATTGCTCTATTATACTATCCACCTAAATCAAAAAAACTTTCTAATCTATCCCCAATCTATCAGTTTTGTTAACGGACTCTAAAAAGTCAGGGCTATAGTACAATAATTACACCATACTTAGTATATTGCAGGAATTGTGATATAATTTTGAATTTATCAAATTTCTTTAAAAAAAATTAGGCAATAAGCCTAATAAATTTCTTTTGATTGTGCCATTACGCATTTATCTAAACCAAGAAATTTTGAGTTACGCCTCCTGTTCTTTTGAATCCCTCAACTACGGCCGAAAAAGTGATAGCCATAATACTATTCATATTTGGTATTCTACAAAAACTGGAAAATTCATCAAATAATAAAATCTATCAAATCGTGGATTGTTTAATTTCCTACAAATTTAGTCAATGAGTATAAGTAATTTCTCTTCAAAATGTACAATTACATTATTCACCTAGCTATTCTCCAAAATTTTCTTCACTTTGCCAATACATTATTTACCTAAACCCAGAAATTTAAATTACTCTTCCTATTTTCCAGAATCCTTCAACTATGTTCATAGACTCCTAAAAGGCATAGCGCTAAAAGTCATTGCCATAATATAATGCTTACACTAATGTATGATTTATTGCAGAAAATGTGAAATTCCCCTGATTGTGAATTTTACCAATTTTTCATGAAATTTAACATATAAGCAAAGAAATTCTAAAGAAATCCTCTTTTATTGAGTTCTTCAACTCCAACTCCATTCGTGGACTACCGGGAAAAAAAAATTCATAGCTCTAAAAAGCCATAATCGATGTACAATATCTTATATCAAGTTGGATACAGTCTAAAAAATGTGAAATTGTCAATTACCTAGAAGTTCATATAATAGGTCAAATTTTCTTTCATATTGTATCATTACATTATTCACCTAAGCCAAAAAAATTCTAAATTATCACCATGGCAACACATGGTGTATTTCAGGAACTGTGAAATTCATCAAATTGTGAATTTATTATTAGTTAACAAAAATTATTTAAAATAAGACTACAAAAATGTCTTCAGATTGTACCATTACACTATCCACCTAAGCCCAAAAAAAAAAAAAAATACTAAATTACTATTTCGATTCTCTTGCATCAACTTCATTCATTAACTCCTAAAAAGTCAAGAGTACACAGTTTATACCATATATGGTATACAACCGAATGAAATCCATCAAATATGGTATACGACAATAATACCAAATCACTTAAACTGTGGATTTATCAATTTCATACAAGCCTATTAAGCCAAAATAACTCTCTTTAAACTATAACATTATCCCTCTAAAGCAAGGAATTCTGAATTACTTTTATATCTATATAATAAAACGGAGCAGATTTTTGAAATGTCTATAGATACAATTGGTTAGAACGGATGAGATTTATTTTGAGGTGAAATAAACGGCTAAGATCAGTTACTTACTCATCTGTTCACCTTCAAATCCCGCCCAACTTGCAAAACCTGATCTTTCTCTCTCGATGAGTGTGCATTAAATGATCCTTTCTTTTCTCTTCACTTTCATCTTTTCCTTTTCTTCACTTCTCACCTACTGAACTTCTCTGTCTTCCTCTCTTTTTTCTCTTTTGGTTGGCATTAAAAAAAAATGAAGGACGACTCCACTCTCTCTCTATTTGACAATCCCTTCTTTCTTTCCTTTTCTCTCTTCATTAAATGCTTTGTTTTTTTATTTCCTTTCCCATTTCTTCTTTCCTTTTCCTTGATTTTGCTTCACTGGTTTTCCTTTTTCTTTTCTTTCTTCATTAAATGCTTTTATTTGTCTTTCCTTGTTTCTTTCTTCTTTCCCTTCCGTTGATTTTGCTTCACAGGTTTTCCTTTTTTGCTTTCCCTTCTGCGATGAAGATCCTTGCAATCAGATTTTTAATTTCAAACATCCCACTCAATCACAAAATAGACACAAAGGCTGGAGAGAAGGTATTCAGTGTTCACACACCAGATGCAAATCAGAGAAAGGAGAGGTAAACCTCCATAGCCAATAACTCCCTTCTATGTTTTTCGCATCTTTTACGATTTTCTTCTCACATCAAATACCACCTCTTCATTTTCTCTCTTAGCTTCCCCTGTCAATACCACACTTTTCTGTCTATTTAAAAAAAAAACCACACACCCAACTTTTTCTCCCTGTTTGTGTTGGGTTTGTATGCTCCCAATCCCATATCGATTGAGAGTGAAAAAGGGGGCAAAGGTGAATTTTTATTTAAGGAAGGTTTAGTTTTCTTAGGTAAGTGCACTAGTCAATAACTTAACTAGTAACTTTTGACTTTAGTAAAACTCCTATTGAAAAAGTGAAAGTTAAAGTATAACTAGTGGGGAAGTTTAGTGAGTGTGTTTTTGAAGTGAGGAGAAAAAATTGTGAGATTGTAATAATTTTTTACATAATGTATTTTTCTTTGAGCCTGGTGGTTTTTCTCCTGTTTTGGGAGTTTTCCACATAAATTTTTGTGTTGTGTTTTTCTCTATTTATTTTAATATTCTTGTCTTTCTTATTTCCAAAAAGAGTGTGTTTGGGAGGGCCAGAAATTCCCAACAAGTGGTATCAGAGCCTATTCGGTTGTTTTGTTTACTTGTGAAAATTCTTAGTATGCTATATGGTTGCAGTTTTGACTGATCTTCCACATCAGAAAAGATTTTCTTGAAATTATCAAAGGTTCCTTTTGGTAGGGTGGAGCTTTGGTGTGGTTATCCTTTTGGTGGGGTGGAGCTTTGGTGTGGTAGTGTGGATACGTACAGTCTAAGGAGGTTCTATATAGGAGATTGGGTTTTAAGCGGAACCAGTGTGACCCCTTCAATCTTTCCTGGAAATCTTGAAGTTCTGTCTAAGAAAGATTTGAGTCTTTCCTGGTTACTTACTTAGTAGGTACTATTCATGTATACGATAAAAAAATTCATTAAGCTGATGCACAGGAAAAGAGAAGAGAGAACCAAAAAAAAAATTATTGGTTGATGGAGGACAGCGTGCTGATGTTTTGAAGACGATGTGGCCATTATCATTACAAGGATGGAGTCGTTATCATTGCTAGTGAAGGGGCATGTTTGTAACAGACCAGTTTGCATTTGCTTTACTTTGGGCAATGATCCAGTGTGGCAGGATCCTTTAGGTGAAAGTTTGGCCGGGTTCGAAATTTATGGAGGGAGGTGGTTTTTTAGGCACTGCGGAGTCACCGGTGGATGCAGTTTTACACTGTTTTTTGTCAAATTGGACAAAAGCGGTCAAAGATCAGGGGTTGATCGGTAGCATCTGGGTCAATTGATGGCAGAAGACCAGTCATCAATCAAAAGGGCACGATTGATAGATTGGCAACCTGTACAGGCTGGTGGAGATCAAGATGAACAAATAGAGCAAGAGTTGCTACAATAGGCGCAGAAGTACATGGACAAAATGTACAGGTGTGCAGGCGAACAAATGCAACAGATGTTGAATGTTCATAAGAAATCCCCAGGGGCAGGTCCACAAGTTTACACATAGACATTGGTTTGGAGGTGATGCAGGATGTGTGGTGGAAAGTCATGTCGATGGCTGATGAACTTCCAGGAAAGCCAAATATAGGAATTGCACCATAATTTTTCAGCAAGGTTATTTTTCGACATAGGCGTGAAATGCTTGGAATTGGTTTATTCTGAGTGTATATGCTTTTATGGTGGAGCATGATAGCAGACGCTATGAAGATCTTCATCAAGGTGGAGTGTGGCTGTGGGATCAGCCAAAGTCACAAAGGTGGAGATTGCTGAATTTGTTTGCTCCTAATCCCACATCGGTTGAGAGTGGGAAGGGGGGCAAGGGTGAATTTTTATTTAAGGAAGGTTAAGTTTCTTTAGTTAAGTGCACCAGTCAATAGCTTAACTAGTAACTTTTGACTTTAGTAAAATTCCTCTTGAAGAGGTGAAAGTTAAAGTGTAGCTAGTGGGGAAGCTTAGTGTGTGTGTTTTTGGGATGAGGAGGAAAAATTGTGAGATTTTAATAATTTTCACATAGTGTATTTTTCTCTCGGCCTGGTGGTTTTTCTCCTGTTTTGGGAGTTTTTCATATAAATTCTTGTGTTGTGTTTTTCTCTATTTATTTTAATATTTCTGTCTTTCTTATTTCTAAAAGGAGTGTGTTTGGGAGGGCCAAAAATTCCCAACAGTTTGTGCATTGTTACCTCTGTTTTTTGTTTTTTTGTTAATCTCTATCTTTTTACTTTATATAGGTAAAACTATTTTACAAGAGGAAGGGAAGAGAAGTTGAAACATGTCTTCTTCAGGTATCAATAGACTTTTAGCTTTGTTTATGTTCTTTGTTTAGGTTTTTTTTTTTTTTCCTGTTTCTCTGGTTATAAGGGAATTTGAGTGGAATGTTCTGTTCTTTTGTTCACTGGTAGAGAGATGGCAGATAATATGCCTAATTAAACTGTTTAGCTTTCTTTATTCTTTTGTTTTTTTTATGTCATTTGATTGGGTGATTGTGTTAGGATGTAATGAGAAATGTGGACGAAGAGGAGGAAAATGATAAACATACTAATAGATAAAACCAGTCGGACTCAAATAAGGAATTAATTGGTAATTCATAGTTTTCTGTAAATTGATAAGTTTCTGTCTTATCTCATGGGTGACCATACTAATGGATAAACTGTCATGAGAAGGGTAATCACAACTATATATGCAGCCAGGGTATAGAAGAAAGGAACACTAAAAGGGGAGTTTTGTGTTCTAATAACATTATTATTAGCAGTTTGGCTCACAAATTTTCTTGATTGAATGGAGGCAATTAATGCACCTCAAAACTTGGCACTCCTGACTCCACCCTTAGAATTTGATTATTCAACCAAAAAGAATTTTTTCTGAGAGTCCTTAATCTCACATACATTTTTAAAATGATAATATGCTATTAATGATTCATAACATTAATATCATGAGAGCACCCTTAGAATTATGCTAATATCAATTGAATGCTATTAACGCTTGGATTTAGTTAATTAATTCCAATGGATTGTATATTTCTTAATAAGTTTTCCTTGGAATTGATAAAGTACTCATCCATGGGGCTATTGTTAGTTTCATGTGTATTCTGTGGCACTGAGCTATTTATGTTATGTGACATTTTATCTTGCTTTGACTTTGCATGCACACTAAATAGAGAAAAATATCAATAGTTGTTTTTATGTTTAATTTTGGTCTATTATTAAATGGTTAAAGTAATCTTTTTTTTAAAAGAGCAATGCTTTAACACCAAAATAATGTGACTGACTGATAGCGATTCACTTTGAAACATAACACCCATCATAATAGCTCTTAATTGAAAAATATCACTGTCATATTATTTTGTCGAGTTTTTCTATACAAATTATGTAGAAGAATAACATTTTTCTTTTTAAAACTATATATATAATTAATTTCAGGTTGAAGCACTTCCAACCTGCAGCTATCTTTTAAGCCACCATCAACGTTTACATTACCTCTGATCATGGACAACTTAACTATTTATGGTCATGTAAGTTGCTTTTTTTTTTTTTCTTTCTAATATACCTCTCTTATAGGTTAAGGCCTATTTTTTTTATTTATTTTATAGGTGGATGGTGACTTAAAGGAAACAGTAATATACTCAATTTTCTTATTTTATCTTTATTTTAAAATTTTCTAACCTCCTAAATACATTTGTATATATAGGTTCAATGTCTTCGAGAAAAAAATATTGGTGTTGTAATTCGTGACGAGCAAGAGATTTGCATTCACGAGGTAAGCCCACCAATATCATTCACGTTCAAGCCCACAATGACGACCTTAATGTCATTGCTTACCATTTTATTTTCTTAATATATTTTTCTTATTTTTTTAAAGGAAAAGAATAGGAAACATGCAATGGCTAAGGAAAAAGAAAAGACAAGTTCTACTAGCAAGGGCAAGGAAAATGCATATCAAGTGGCATGATTCTTCAAGCATTTTTTAAAAATATTTTTGGAGCATGCATAAACTGAACAATGATCATATATAGTGCATTTAAAGTTTTCTTTATGTGGTTTTTATTGAGTGATTCTGTAAAATTTTTGTAAAGTATTTTACTATAACTAATATAAAGAAAAGGAAAATAAGTGACTAAATGAAATAATGGAAAAGAAAGAAGAAAAAGCAAGAGAAATCATAAAAAAAAATTATGCAATATAATGTTTGCATTTATGCACCCATTGATTGGAATGATAATCAATCCAAATCATTTAGACGTTATACTCGAGTGTACAATGCAGCCAATGCTTGTATGAGTCTTGATGCTGCATTTGATCCAAGAGTACTCAGTGGGAGGGGCCCTACAACATTCACTATCCATGGAGAATTGTAACATCAAACAGTATCATTACTACCACAACGAGGGCAAATGTATCTTATGCTCAATTGTATATTTATGACCCTAATTCAGCTTTAAAAGTTCGTAATCGTAGAAATCCTCAATTAAGAAGGGATGTTTTGCAAACAATCCAAAATAGTCTGTTACAAGTTAATGCATTTGTAGATAAATTTCGCTACACTCATGCAATTCTAAATCAATTAGCCTTGGCAGGACGAAATTTATCTGCTCATCTTCATTACAATTCAGCTACAAATCGACGACGGTATAATCTACTAATAACAGATGAGATTGTGGTAGTAATACCAGGAGATGGAACTAAGGTAAGTGGAATGAGAGATGTAATCATGCATTTAACAAGAAATAATGAGTTAATACAGGTTAATGAATGCCACCTAGAATACTTGCCATTGCATTATGTTTTGTTGTTCTCGCATGGTGAGCTCGGATGGGAACCGAAATTTAAACAATAGGACGTTCTACATGATCGACCTTTAACTAATCGACTTACTCAGTTGCAATTTTACAGTTATCGTTTGTTTGAACATCCCACAGAGTATTCAATAATTTTAAGAGCATGAAAGCTATTCCAAGAGTTTTTGGTAGATGGATAGGCATCCACATAGCAAAATCAATTGACATATTATAAGCTTAATCAAGGGAAAACTTCGTGTTGAACTTTACCAAGATTTTTCAGATATCGGTCCAGACAAATTAGGACCCGATCAAATTGGTCAAAGGTTTATTTTGCCATTTTCATTTACTGGTAGCCCTAGACATATGTTTGAAATCTTTCAAGATTTAATGGCCATCACACGGTATAACCAACACCCAAATATTTTCCTCACCATGACTGCAAATCCCAATTGGCTAGAAATTACTTCAGCATTATTACCACATCAAAAAATTGATTAATCGTCTTGATTTAGTTGCCCGAGTTATTAACTTGAAGAGAAAATGTTTGATAAAGAATATAGAAACAATGAAAGTGTTTGGTAAAAAAGTTACACATGTTTTTACAATTGAATTTAAAAAAACGAGGCCTACCACATATGCATGTACTTTTATTTCTTGAAGGTCCAAATAAGATTCAGACATGTGCTCAGGTAGATAAAGTAGTCTGTATAGAATTTCCACATCCAGAAGTTGATCCTACACTTTTTGAAACTGTCAAGTGTTGTATGGTACATGGACCATATGGTACTCGAGATCCACAAGCACCATGTATGAAAAATGGTAGATGCTCTAAACAATACCCTAAAGTCTTTGTAGAAGCAACGACAATGGACCAAGATGGATATCCAATATATCGTCGCCGCAATAATGGTCGAGTATATATTATGAGGGGGCAAGAAGTCGATAATAAGGATGTTGTGCCATATAATGCATATCTTTCTAAACGGTTCAATTGTCATATAACTGTTAAAGCTTGTGCAGGAATGAGATGTGTCTAATATATTCACAAGTACATTTA
>CM065378.1:8410000-8435000 GCA_033060915.1 Euryodendron excelsum | reverse complement strand
ATTGCCCATCAACCAGATATCGTGGCGGTTTGTATTTTCGTTCTCTTTCACACATAAGATGGCACTTTAACAGCTTGTCGCCTTTTAAATTAGCAAGATTTTTAATAACCACCACAATATAATTCTCCAGACCAACTATCTTCGTCCAATTTATCATATCTTCTCTACTTTCAAATATCTATATAAAAAAATATAACGAAGATGTATAAGTGCAACATTAACCAGTCTTAACATAATTTCTCTACTTACAAAATAAATAACGAATATGCATAAAACAACTATAATAACTAAGCTAATCTGTGGTAAATTTGACTGTATAATCGCGACTGTTGTTGGAAATGCTCTCCCCACTAAGAACATCATTCTCAAATGACCAACTATCTAAAAATGAACTGAAATAATCATCCATAATGTTCATTTATGAATTACGAAAAGTAATGGCTAAAAAGAGAACTCTGTTATAGGAAGAGAGAAGAAGAGGCTAAGAGTGAGAGAGCAGTGAAGGGAGGTGTGACTGAAGAATGACTGAAAATGAAATGTGAAATGAGGATTTAAAGGGGGAGGTTCTGACATGTGTCAAAGGTTGGAGGGAAGGTAATGTAAAGGGAGGGGGAGGTTCTAACATGCGTCAAAAATTAAACAAAACTAAAAATAAAAAAAATAAAAACACAGGTGGGGTGTCGGGTTGGAGGGGGGATAATTTAAAGGGAGTGGAAGATTCTGATATGTGTCAAAAATTAAATAAAACAAAAAAAATAAAAAAATTGATGAAAAAAACAATAAACAAAACTGATTAAAAAAAATAAACAAAACAAAACTAATAAAAAATTAAACAAAATTGAAAAAAAAAAAAAAAAAGAAACACAGGTGGGTGGTTCGATGGGTTGTAATTTCAAGGGAGGGGGAGGGGTATAAAAGTAATTGTTGTGGGGGACAAGGGGCGTTGCGTTGGGGGGGGGGGGGGGGGGGGGGGGGAGGAAGTAATTTGCTAAGTTAGGAGGTCTTTGAAACTAAAAGTTTCAATCCTTTTTTTTTGTCTATTTTAATTTTTTAAAAATATAAAAATAAAATACATGAGTCATATTATTATTAGTTCCTCTTAATTTATTTATTTTGAACTTCATAAATGCTATTCGTTGATAGTTATGGTAACATTTTCAAATTTCTTTAATTAAAATGCTCCTAAAGAAATATATTCCTTAATCATAAATAAGATTTTAAAATTTTTTAAATTAAAAAGAACATGTATCATTGAATTATTAGCACTTTGTTTTACACAAAATAGATGTATCAAAATAACATTGATTTTTTCTAGTTTTTTCTTATTTCTTCTTAATTTTATAAGTTCTATCTATTGATGGTAATGGTAATATTTTTAAATTCTTTAATTATAATGCTCGAAAAAAAAAACCTTTTCTTGATCATAAATTATATTTAAAAAATTTAAAATAGAAAGAATACGTGTAATTAAATTATTAGTTCTTTGTCATATATAAGATACATGTGTCCAAGTATCATTGGTTCTTTTTAAGTTTTAACTTTTTTTTTAATTTTGTAAATTCAATCAATCTATCTATCTATAGCAATACTTTATATATATTATAGCAATATGTTGTCATTCAACTCTGAATCCAATTTTGATATATTTTAATTTTTTGTAATATTAGAATAATTTTAAATTAACTTTAAATCTCTCGCTAATTGAATGATACATACATATATATAGTATTGATGGATCTATAATTAATAAAGTCTATCAATTAATATAATGGTTTCCTAAAATCTATATCAAAATTCAAACTATTATGTGTTTTCTAAACTCACTTTCTTCAAATTTTTAAAAAATATACACCATTGTTATGCAAGTAATATTATAGTAGTTGGTTGTTTGGTCTTTGAGTTCAAAAGCCTAACTTATCTTTTTAGAGTATAAATTAAAAAAGAAAACTGAAATAGGTATGTCAGTTAATCACTGGTTTTTTATATAAATATTTATGACAGTTTTTATATGGACCCTAATTAAATGTAGTATGTGTAACACCCAAATTACTCTTTTTTTTAATGTTTAATATCATAGGTCAAATATCTAATTAAAACCCTATTCATTTAAAACCCTATTCATTTATGATTGAGTCTAAATGAATAAATCTATTAATAGTTTTTTTAGAAAAAAAATCTAAATTCAACCCATTCAAATATTTCTATTAATATCCTTTTGCAAAAATTAAACTGATCACTTCAATTTTTGTCTATTACGAATGAATTTTTTTGGCAATACATTAATTAAAAGTGACAAGTATTGTTCATTTTGGACAAGAAAAGCTAATTCTTTAAGTTTTTGTCACAATATTATGCTCTTAATCATATACCAAAACATTCTTTATATTTATAAATTATATACAAGATATTGAATATAAAAATATTTTATATAAAAAAATACATTCTTAAATCATTTTTACATTTTTTTCTTACTTTCATACATAACCTACTGTGTATAATACGAGTTTACTGCTAGTATCCTTTTTGTAGTCATTGCAAGTGTTCTGGACAATGGAGAAGGTAACCATTAAAACATTATCCAAATTTTTTTTCCCTCAAAGAAACAGTAGGATTTAACTTCCATTTATACACATGCTTCATTTGGTAGAGTTTAAATTAAGTTTTTTTTTAATTTTTTTCTTATAAATAAAAAAAGTTAAATTTTTTTTAATTTTTTTGACTTTTATAAGTTAAAATAAGTTTAAAAAACAAAATAATTTAAAAAATTTAACTTTTATTTTTTTACTTATAAACCAAACAAACAAACAAAACAAATTTAAAAAAAAAAATCAAATGGTCGCATGGCATACTAATAAACAAATATATATACTTGTATATATATATAATTATAGATAAAAACACAATTTTAAAAAGAAGGTCTGACTCCGCTCACTTGTAGCAAAATAATAATAACGATAATAATAAAATAAAAAAAATTTGAGTTCTCTCTCCTCTGCTGAGGCTTCTTATATTCCGTTCATTTCATTTCATTTTCATTTTCATTTTCATTCACTCATTCCTCCTCAGCCATCCTCCAAGCCAGACGTTCAAGAGAGAGATTTACACGCATGAAGCGGATGAATGATTACTGTATTGGAACCAATAAAATCAAGAGGACAGAGAGAGAGAGAGAGAGAGAGAGAGAGCGCGCGCAGGAGAGTATTGGAAGAACAGCAGGACGAAACAATGAGGATGTGACGAAATGAGAGCCTCATCAGACGCCCTCCACCCCTCCAATCAGGACAGAGAGAGAGAGAGAGAGAGAGAGAAAGAGTGATCCTTTCTGAGATGTCATTCTTTAGCTCATAACATTAACAAACTCACACACCCACACCCATATTTCCTCAAAACACACCCAAATACTCGCAATACAACAGGTACTACCACTCTCTCTCTCTCTCTCCGTATATTCCGTGTGTATGTATATACAGGTCAGCTCACCTTAGCTCAGCTCAACACGCAGTCACACCATTCCCTCACTCTTCCTTCCTTATGAGACTATCATCCTTCCCAAGTAGTTATCGTCACTCTCCCAACAAATTCTTAGTCCCCTCTTTCCTCTCTCCTCTTCCCACGGCCTCCAAACCGGCGCCCCCCTCCTCCTCCTCCTTCACTCCCCCTAGATGGACCCAAATGGACTATTCCACCACCACCACCAGCAGTGGCCGATACTGTCGAAACGACTACCATCAGCAGCAGCAGAAGCAGGAGAAGATCGTTGTGATCATGGGTCCCACTGGGTCCGGAAAATCGCGGCTGTCCATCGACCTGGCAACTCGATTCTTCCCCTCCGAAATCATCAACTCCGATAAAATGCAAGTCTACAGTGGACTCGACATCACCACCAACAAGATCCCAATGCACGAGCGCCTCGGAGTCCCCCACCACCTCCTCGGCGACGTCGACCCCTCCGACGACCGGGAGTTATCCCCCTCCGAGTTCCGCTCTGTCGCTACCTCCACCATCTCCGGCATAGCCTCCCGGCGCAAGCTTCCCCTCATCGTCGGCGGTTCCAACTCGTTCATATACGCACTCCTCGCAAAACGGTTCGACCCTGATTCAGACGTCTTCCACGAGTCACACCCCGACCCGGTATGTACAGAGCTCCGGTATGATTGTTGCTTCCTCTTTGTCGACGTCTCCATCTCTGTTTTGAGCCAGTACTTGATAAAACGAGTTGACGACATGTTCGACTCGGGCATGTTCGACGAGTTAGCCGAGTATTTCGACTCGAAGGAGTATTATGAGTCTAAATCGGCGACCCGGACTGGGTTGAGGAAGGCGATAGGCCTGCCCGAGTTTGAGCCTTATTTTAGGAGGTTCCCTTCTGGCGGTAGGCGTACGATCGGCACGGATCCCAAAAAGGATCCAGTGAGGAGGGTCGTATACGAGGAGGCTGTGAGGGCAATCAAGGACAACACGTGTCAGCTGGCGAAGAGGCAGGTGGAGAAGATTCAACGGCTGAGGAGCGCCGGGTGGGACCTGCAGAGACTGGACGCCACGGAGGCGTTCATGGCGGCGATGGCCCCGGGTAGGTCAGATACAGACGGCAGGTCGTCAGATATTTGGGAGAGGCAAGTGGTGGAACCAAGCATAAATATTGTGAAGCCCTTCTTGGAGGAGTAGGTTTTCCAGCTATTTCCAGCTCTCTCTCTCTCTCTCTCTATAGTTTGTTACTCTTTGAGTTTTGATTCTTTCTCTCTCTATATTTTTTGTTTTTAATTTTTTTTAAAAAGAAAAATCCCAAAGGGCCCCAGTTTTGGAGCATTAGGGCGCTTTCACAGGGTTGGTGAAGGTGGTGGTGAATTTTGTACTAACCAAAAAAAAAAAAAAAGATTTGTGAATTTTGATGTTTGGACGGCCTGCATATAAATACACAAACAAAAGGAAAATTTTCAAGGTAAAGTATTTTGTTTGAATTGTTTCTCTCTCTCTCTCTCTCTCTCTCCATATATAAATAGACATTACATATATATTTTTGGTGAGTAGGGTAGAGAGTATTTTGAATTACATTTGTGATCATTTGTCGAACAAATAGCATTGGACATTCTTACAAACATTTGGGTTTGGGTGTCAACCACATGAATTACAAAACTGGCCTTTTTTTCCCTTCGCTGCTTCTCAAGAGCCTTCTTTGTACAAATGGACTGTTTCTTTCTCTTTTTCAAAACATAATGAAAGATTTGGAAGAAAGTATCCATTTTCAGTGAATTACTTTTGGTCGGTATTCCCATTTTATCATATTTTTTTTGTTGTCATGTCAAAACTTCAAATTTTTCCACAAATATATATATATATATATATTGGTTCAGATGCTGGAAATAAATTAGCCCAATACCATTAAATTGACTTATGAACTCGTTTTAAAAAAACACATGTAATTGCTTTTGCTTTTGTTTTTGCTCTCTCTCTCTCTCTCTCTCATTTTACTTCAATTTCAATACACATTTTGCTCGAGTTTATTATTATTTATCATAATCTCATTCCTTACTTATCTACATGAATCTCATGTGTGTTTAGTAACGTAATCTCCACTACATACAATGAGAAATCTGATTGCGTACAATATTGCTCTTGATTCTATTTTTAGCCAAGTTTTCTCGACCCAATATTTAAACTGGCTTATTTTTAGTTGTCCTCAACCTACTACTTATTTACTATCTTGATACGAAATTGGCTTCTATTTAGGCAAATCAAAACATTCTTATCTAACATTGTTCCAAAAGTCAAGGGGCTTTCTAATTCATGGAACTCACTGAAATTCTTGGGATTTTGGGTCCACAAGTCATTCTAGGTAGAACATTTATGAGTATGAAATGGGGGTGGTGGTGGTCCAAATCCTAAGATTCCTAATCAATGGTTGTTTTTCTGTTCTGTGTAGGAAGAGGATGCGAAGGATACCTTCTTTCCATTTTTGTACCATGAAAAGGCCACACCCTCTCTTGTCCATATCAAAATAATTGCAGCCATTAGATTGGCAGAATGACACACCCTGCTCAATTCTTGTCATTTGATGAGAGTTGTAAATGGAGTTATCGGCTTGAAGGGAGAGTTTTTAGAAGCTTTGCAGCAGAGATCAGAAAAGCATTTTGGGAAATCAAGTGTTTGGGAATAGTTTCACAAATTATTTGTAATCTTGGGGTTAGACTTGAAGAACTGAATCCTATGGTGTCAAATGTACCTTCAACTCTCAAAATGCCATCTCATTTTCTATCAAGGATATTGCTATACAATGGAAAATTTTGTACGGATTTTGTGTAGAATAATGTCGTTGAATGAGAATGCATAACATCTATCATAATTGCTTGAAATTACCAAAAAAAAATGCAATTCTTATATCATTAAAGTCGGAATGTTTGTACAAACTTCTAGGTGAATAGCATTTTAGAATAGTGCTACGCCTCTTCATCCAATCCTCCATGTCTCATTCCACCACTTACATTGCAAGCTTCTACTTTTACATTCACTCTTTAGTCGTTGTGAAAGAAGATAAAGATATGCCAACTCAAAAAGAAGATCAAGTAATTACAAAGGTTTTTTTTTTTATTTTTTATCATGCGATTAAGGCTGTCTAGGCCAGCTTCGTATAAATTCGACTAATTCTCTTTTCAGTTTGGTCAAAAGCAAATAATTTACATCAAGATTAGGAATTCAAAAGAGGTAAATTTCTCACGACCTAGTTCCAAAGGGTTGTTAAGTTTCGAAGTTAGGACGTTTGGGTTTATAACTCGTCCTATCTCTATTGGGCTACCACTCAAAGGTATTTCAATGGCTTATTTACTTCAATGCGATAGAATGGTTGAAAACAAAATATATCATCAATTGCATATAGTTATCAAGTTTTTTCGTACCTTGAAAGATGGAGATTATCAAATTATGAAGATTTCATAATTTTAAGCAAGAATATTGTTGAGTGTTTTAGTTTAAAATGGAAGATCCACAAACTTATAAAAATTCAATACAAAAATTATGTTTGTATAACATTATTCAAACTAACCATATGTAAAGCACTCCTCATGGAAGATCTATATTTTCTACTTGGTTATTGATATGATGTTGATATTGTGTACTTCAAATCTTTCTTTAAGAATTGCATGGTGGTCCATAATCCCCTTGAAATCTCTCTTTAGATATTGCTTTCTTAGATCATCAACATGATAAGAGAGGCAATATTATCGGATTGTTTAGTATTTGTATCCATCCACATCATCCAGACTTCAGTTTTAATGAAGCTAAACCGAAGAGGAGATATGTCTTTAATTTAAAAGAAAAATTACAAAGTCGCATCCTAATCAAACCCTCTCACTCTCCATTTGGTGGCTGCAAAAATCAAGAAGTTCATTTAGATAAACATGTAGTAGTGTTGATTTTGAATCCTGTTGGGGTTGTTATTAGGTGGTATAATATGCACGGTTTTTGTCGTCTTTTCTTTTTCGTCGCTGCCTAACATCCAAAAGAAGTGAGTACAAAGGCATCCGACGGCAAATCTTTAATACAAATATTTTGGACAATTGGATGTGATAATCTATTTATTGCTATTTATTCCTAATTTGCTTACATATTGAAGCTTTGAACTTAATATATGCAGTTGTATTTAAGATTGTTGAACTTAATGAACTTTGCTTATGTATTGAAGCTTTGAACTTAAATATAGTTGTAATTAACTTAATACAGCACTTATGTATGTATTCTTGTGTGGCCGTCACAGCATTATGGATCCAAGGTCTGTTTGATAGCTTTTTCAAAGTTTTGGTTTTCATTTCTCATGTTTAAAAACAAAAGCATTGAGAACTTCGCTAACACAATTGTTTCCATAATTATATGAGAATGGTATTTCAAAAAATTTAAAAAAAAACAAACTTTTTCTAATTCTTAAAATTTGGATGTTTTCATATAATTTTTCAAAAACAATTTTCGAAACCAATATATATATATATATATATATGTCAAACCTTTCTCAACTATTTTACAAAAACAAGAACCAAAAGTGCCAGGTTTCACTTTCAAAGCGCCACCACCAACTCTCTACGAAGATATAGACTAGAGTGGTACATATGCATAGGCTGAGCCATGCAACACCGTATATAGAGATATATATATATATATATAAATGCATGCATAAGTCTCAATAGATAGGTGCCGAAACCATGTTACATGTTGTGAGGGAGCTCTGATGACCTTGACAATGGTGGGGCAATTGTCAGGTTGCCTATTATGGTGCAGAAGGACCAACAATTTCCGTCCAAGATTCTGAAACATTAAATGGAAACATCTTGTGGTGCTAGGTCTTGAAGCTCAAGGTTTCAAAGGTCACTATCTTAAACCTCCCAAACTTCTTTGAGACTCCAAATTTCTTGTACTTGAATCTTGTTTTTGTGGGGACCAAGCTACTTAAAGTTGTGGAGGAGAAAGGGTCTCCATCGATTTCATTCAAATTAACGACCATTCAAACATCTATTGCTTCTCTTTTTTAGTTCCTAATGCCTATTCCGGGGGTGACTGATTATCACTTTCTTTAAACAGGGAGGAGGAATCATACAGCGCAGAGGTCGGTACTGTATTGGGTCTCAATCATATGTAGGACCCACACACACACACCCTCATATGCATGTATGTATATGTATATATATAGATGTATAGGTATACATTGATGATGAGTTCATCCAGCTCATAAGGATGAGGTCTGGATAAAGACCTGTAATACTTGGAGATGGGCAACCTGCATTGACATATGGAGTAGTGCTGTATCTGATGAAGCCTCCAATGTCTTTTAAAATATCTCTTGGCCTAACCAGCATACACATGGCTAATTTCTTATGAATGTGAATGGTTTTATCTTTGATTTTAATCGGGTTTAGGTATTTCCAGAAGTTCGATCTCAAAGGTTTGAAACAAGTGGACCAATAAAGAAGGGAATGTCTGATCACTTGGACTTTGACAACCATAGAGCGGATCATTTCTATATCTAAAGCTTAAATATAAGTCTATATATATATACACAGATATAACAACTGATGTTGGATAAACAATGGAAGCACTTGTATCAAAAATAATTTAGTACGTTTATGACCAACATTATGTCACAAACAAGGGGGTTGGTTGTTAAGACAAAGTTGCTATAGTGCAATGAACTATTTGTTGAGCAAATTGTTATGGTGCATGTGAAGTGTTCATGAAGAGCTTGGAAAATGCAAGAATTGAAAACCAATTTGTTTATTTTTTTTCTTGGGACAATGGTAGACAATGGCATCTATGATGTCTAGCTGAATAATCCATAATTACCAACTTGGTGAACTACTGTGGGATGTGTGTCCCACTATTAGGCGTGCCCGATTGAGCCTGTATCAGCAATGGTTGAACGCGGGACTGGTCGTTTTGGTGAAGCTGTACTATATATATATATATATCTGTATGAATGTTCTAATATTGTTAATTGGGTATTTAACTAAAATATGTATATGTATTTGTGTGAATCTAGATATATGTAATGATGAGTGAAGAATGGGAGATCCGAGGAGTGAAAAGAGTGAAAGACAAAAGCATCGAGAAGAGAGAAACCGATGAGTGTCTTTGAAGCATTTTCTCATTTATAGTATTAGAATAACTAAACTAAGAAGAAGGAGGAGAGAGAGAGAGAGAGAGAGAGAGAGAGAGAGGGTAATCTCAGTAAACATAACTGGAGTATTGTAGAAGGAATGTACCCTGTCCCACTGTTCCAAGAACAAATTTTTTTTTTTTGTTTTGAGAAATAATGAAGAAGCTAGTCTCAACTCAAGATTCTAAGAAGAACTTTACAAGTAGTTTCGTTCATTCATAGTTAATTGCTTGATCATAGAACAAGTGTATATAGAATATCATCAACCATGCAATTGAATATGTATTAATGTATAACACATGATGGTAGTTAGCAAGAATCGAGGAGAGGACCCCTCTCCTATTTCTTGCTCTCTCTACCAGGAATAGAAGAGCCGTGTCTGCGTCAGTCCGCGTGCTGTTCCTTCTGCTTATGATCCTATATAAACCATGCCAGCCCTCAAAAATCATATATTATATATACACCATTGTATACATTTTCTAAGAACAACATTTGATCAAATCCTTGTTCCCAAAACTCAATTATGCGATTCATAGACTAATGTGACAATTTACAAGCACAATGTAATGTATTTGGGGGTTATATATATAGTATGCCAATTTTGTTAATAACTAGTCGGAGGCACATGCCCACCATGCAATGACCATGGCTGCTATTTTTTTTTAACAAATCATAGCGTATATCGAGAGTTTGATACATGCATATTGATGAGCTTTTTTACTTAATAGCATAAGCTTTTAAATTAGTAGTGTCTTGGTATAAGAGTTTAGTTTGCAAAAGATCTTGTACATATCGCATTTCCATATACAAAACAAATTTTGAAAAAACATGTTAAAAAGCTTAATATGCATTGTTGAACTTTACAGCTAACAACCTTGGGAGTAATGGTGTCCTAACAGTAGGAGTAGGTGAATTCTACTTACTCTAGGGCCAATGACGCGGTCTAAGAAATTGGGAAAGAAATAATTAATTATAGCCACTAATCACATTCACGAAGAACATATTTATAATACTTGTACCTATGATTCATATATTGCTTCAAAAAACGATGACATTCTTTTTTCTTTCATGAGTAAATAACTTACACATTTACTCCAAAGGAATAACAGTGTAATATTTTTTAAAAATGTACACTCAGAAAACATTTTTAGAAGAATTCAATTGAGTAAAATGACCACAGAATATTACCTTCATCCAATACATACGGTTACCCCAAAAATAGTTACAAGAAATAGCATGTTTAAACAGTTTTTCTATTAGATAAATAAGGGTTAATTACAAGAGCACTCCTGAACTATAATTTAGTATCCTATACTTCCTGGAGTCTAAAACATAACAAATTGACCTCTATTAGCAATCAGTTAGGAGAATAAATAAAAAATTATCATGTAACTTGTACATGTTTATAAAAGTTCATTTTATACCTAAATTACATCATCTCTTTTTAATAATTGTCTAATAACTGGAATACTTTTTATTTGTCCTTATATATACATGTAATTTTTAAGGACATTTTAGTCATTAGACAAATATCATAACAAGAGAATATCAACTCAAGTATAAATCTATACTTTTGTCAATAAGTTTAAGTTAAATAATAATTTTTCATCCATTTTTCTAATGAATTACTAACAAGAGGGGTTAATTGATACAAATTGGTAGTTCAATGGATTAATTTATTATGTTTTAGAGTTTATGGGGTATAGTGATACTGAGTTATAGTTTAAATGTTGTATTTGTAATGAATCTAATAAATAAATGTGCGAATTACATAAGCATAGAGAATTATCATTATAGAACTAATAATTAATAGCTAGTATCATTAGAAACAGTGTACTTGCTCCACTAACAACACAAATTTCCTCCTCACCCTTTCCAAAGTTTTTGTCCAATTCATATATTTAATAGAACCTACTGTTAATTGAAGGCTATATGTTCTTTACATTTTAATCTTGTATGCCAAATTTCAAAAACCATGAACCATCTCATCCATGTCTTAGTTTGTTTTAATGTAATATAACTTTTTTTGATGTGCAAAAAATGGATATGCATAAGCTATGCTACACATCTTCCAGGAAGTATTATCTCTAACATCACATCTATCTGCAAGAGACTTACATCATCTACATCGGGCCAAAACTTAAGCCGTACCAAAATAAATTTGTGGTCTCTGATTGACTTGAATTTGACTTGCACTGTTGTCATATACAGAATCTAGAGTCTTACGGGCTGTTTTTGGGAAATACGAAAATAATTAAAAGTAATGAAACGATGTTAGACTAAAGAAGTTCTACACCAGATGTAAATAGATCCCTCTCGGTGTACTAATTGTGTATCATCATATCTATGCATACACAAAAATAACCCCAATTTTCATGTTATTATTACAGTGATGGGTAATATTGTCGTGATTTTCAAGGGATGATCAGAAACACATTACTCCATGGAAAGCCCAACAATCATCACATCTGCCACAAAGTCATTCAGCCCGGGATAAGTGATCTGAAGACCTCAACAAATGAGATCTTCGACCAATTACTTTTTTAAACTTATGCAAGGGCGCCGTACAAACGAAACATATAAATTTTTCGCATTGCATAACTAATGGCCGGCCACCTCGGCATTCACCTTCGCCACTAGGGATGATTCTCACATTTCCTGTTGGAATGACTCGTTGTGGCCTGCTCTAGACCTTGGTTCATTGTGGGCCCATTTAAACCCTAACCCAGTTTAAAAGAATGGGTGACCCTGAAAAAAAAATTCGTGATCACACCATCCAAAAAGAAGAGAAAGATGCTTCCAACATCAGTTGACATGTATTGAACCCATTAGGACCTGGTCCAGCCCACTGGATAAGTTGCTTGATACAAAATTGCTGGTTTATTTGATACATTGGGGGATGTTTAGAGGTCCATTCGTACAAGTTATAAGCTCTAAAACCATGTGCTTATGCTGCAAATTATGTGTGTTCTCTTCCAAAGTCCTAACAATTTGTGTGATCATTCAAAAATAATTTAACATAAGCACTAAGTTTGTTACGACTCCTTGTGCTGTCACTTCAAATAGGAAAATGTTAAACATACAGAATTTTTCTACAAAAAACTTATACAGAATGATGTGACATTGAGTATTTTTTGCAATTGGACATGGAATATGATTGGTGGGTTTTTTGTTTTTCAATGCATGGATATAAATAAACCACGTTATTTTGTATACAAATTCGTATAGTATTTACCTTTCAAACAAAGATAGATCTTAACATTGGGAGTAGGCGAAATTGTACCAACGTCAAACCAATCCAAATTCAAATTCATGGTTGGGGTCCATAATGACTTCAGTTAAAAAAACTACAAAGCCTTGGGCTTAAATATTAAGCCCAGTTAGTGCTAGGTCCATTTGTCACCATTTTTAATCTAAAGAAACTTGGCAGTCACTCATACATTTTGAAGGTCAACACTGTCATTTTATTAAGCATATGCCAGGAAGATTGTGGAAAAGAAAAGCTAGCTCGTGGATTAGCCATGGTAAATGGATGCTTCTCCATTTGGCGCAGTGCCGCTAACCAAAGAGGCTAGAACTTGTTCTAGCGAACGAAGTAAGTCTAGATATTGTTCGAGGAGACAAAATTCTTCAAGTCCATAAGAAATAGTTACCAAATTGAGAGATTTTTCTGAATTATTCCCAATGAAGAGTTACATTCTTATTTATACTAGAATAACTAATTCTAATAAATCACAGAACAAAAAGAAATAGAAATTTTTTTGAGTTAAGCCCAAATTTAAAAACAAGAAATCTAAAGAAACATTCTAATATAAATAAAAAAAATCAAAATCAAAGATTTCAAGATCATGTTATAACTAAAACAAAAAAGTTTAATAAGGTAAAATACTGATTTGGGCTTAAAAATGGAATTTACTAGAAATTCATTGTATGTCACAGCAAAGCCTTGGCCATTCCCAATTGAACTTGTTCAAAAATGATATTTTTATCCCTGGTCATAATTTTGACCTTTGTTCATCTCAACGCTCCAAGAATTCTGCAGCTACCTGTTCTACTTCACATTGTTTAGGTTGTGTTTAGAATTCAGATTTATCAAAAGAAAAACAAAGGAAAAGGAAAATGTGAGAAAATATAATAAAATGAAAGAGAAATTTTATTCTCTTTTTTCTCATTTTTTTTCTTTTTCTTTTCTTTTTCATTATCGAATTTTTAATCCAAACACAACATTAGTGAAACAATAACTAAGAATCAAGGCTTCGTATAAATGTAAAATAAATATGTAATATTAGTGGCTGGTTTGCTTTAGAATATGAGAAATGGTTGGAAAGTTTGAAGAAAATTTGATGGGCCTTGTTTGGAATGTGAAAGGGGTTCACACTTTATGAGGGACGCAAAAATTACAATTTTAGATTTTAGGCTTGAAAAGAATACATTATGTATGAATAGAATTGAATGGGAATGAACTAAGAGTGCGAATGTAATGCCAGGTGAAATGACATGAGAATGGAATTATTATTTTTATTCCCATGTTTAGCTACACTTCTACCTTTTTCTCAATGAACACTCTTACCTTTTCTCTGTCTCTTTCTTCTGCTCTCCCTCCCTTGGAGACCTAGCGATAATGGAGATGGGTGGCGGTTTCATGGCTAATGGTGGCAGGCTGCAGCAACCCACCTCTTTTCTCTTTGTTTTTTACTTCTCCCTTCTATCTGTCCCTTGCCTTGAATTGATTTCACGAGAGAATAGAATGCCAATTCCCTTTGTCTTAAAAATGAAATGATTATTCTTAGGATAGCTGTGTCAAACATGAGAAAGAGAATCTAAAGTAAAGTTAAAATGGACATTCAGTTGCAACCCATTCCCTTCTACCAAACTGCCCCAACAGTATTTTAGTTTATCAATAATTCATATATGGAAAATGATATATAGCAATCCAAATGAACTGAAAAAAAAAAAGAATTAATTATAATGACTTCTTAATTTGAAGGGCAGCATTGTTTGAACTTTGACATGGAAGTAGTTGGAAGTAATAACTGAAGTTTCAAAAAAAGCAGTGGGTCAAAGTCAAGGTAAACTCATCATTATATTTGTGAAAAATTATCCTCGTTATAAGATTTGAAAATTGCTCAAGAACTTGAAATTTGACTCTGCTGACCAATCAACAAAACAGAGGAGGTAATTTTCAATTCTTAGTTAGGACTTTCTTCGACGACGAGAAAAATTAAGAAACTAAAAAGTAAAAACGTGTTTCAGCGGCCAGCTATGTATTGCCAGCATTTGGAAAAAAATAAATAAATAAAAGGTTTGGTAAGTGGTCAACCAGAACAATTAAGCCATGGCTTCAACTAGTGCCGAAAACTCAAGGGAGGAAAAAAAAAGGAAAAGAACCAACCATATACAAGAATTGATTCATTAGTCATGAAGCTATGCAATGAGAGTCAATAGATGCAACACCTAAAAATACTATTCTTTTAAAAAAATTATATAAAAAACTCTACTATAATGATATAACAGTAACATATTTTTATAATTACGAGTCATTACTATAAGTATTTTGTTTTAAAATAAAAGACTCTCATTCAACTATATTTTTTGTACCATTATTTTGTATGATTTATTTGATTGTATAGCAATACAAAGAAGTAAATAAATTAAAGCCACAGCTAAGCCCATATTGATTTCCATGAGGTATAGTTTTTATACATGATGATTGATTAACTGTTGTAACACGTGGGAATAGAATGCTATTTTATTTGTTTTTTTTTTTTTAACTGAGAACGCATTTATAGCAAAGGGATTAGCAAACAATGTAAAAAAATTTGGGGAAAAATGTTTTGATAAATCTTTAAGATAAGGATGAGTTGTAAATCTAGACATTTTGAGTTGAAAAATTAACAACTCTTTTGGAAATAGATCACGAGAGATTTATCACTTGTGAATTCTTTAATCTTTATATGAATATTCTGTCTTTAATCAAACCGAGTGCTATGGTCTTTTATTTTTTAGTTATACGTCTTGACTACATACCTCAATAATTGCAACTATTCACAACTGGATTGACACTCTTCCTTGTGAACATTTTTCCAAATGTTATTTTCCTATCAAAAGTTTCCAAAATGCCCTTAGAAGCTTCTTATAATTGACAATGTTATTTCTTGCTATGTGACTATTTTGTTGTTCCTTAATTTTAAATCAAAATGCCCTTCACTTTTTATAGAAATACAATTTGGTAAAACAGTTTTCACGTATGACAGATTTCGTGATGCATAATTTATCTATTAATTAGATCTATTAATTAGACACCTCCTGTTAATGTTAAAATCAGAATGACAATCATACTGTGTAACATGAAACACAATTTTAATAGTCATCAACCCTGCATATAGGGAAAATTTTCATCAAATTATGAGTATTTGGTGGCAACTTTGTCTGTGTATGTATTTTGGTCAAGTCATATGTATTTCTATCTCCTTTCTATTGGATTTGGTCACTTGTGCCCACAAAATTGTCCAACTAGTGTGAAGGCAACTATTCAAACTATTTTTGAACCAAAAAAAAAAACAATTCAAACTTGTTTTCACGTGTGATGACTTTTGTGATGCATAATTTATCTATTAATTGGGCACCTCATGTTAATGTTAACATCAGAATGACAGGTTAAAATCAAAATGATTGTCATATTGTGCAACATCAAACACTGTTTTAATATCCATCAACCCTTCACATAGGGGAAATTTTCATCAAATTATGAATATTCAATGGCAACTTTGTCTAATTGTATGTATTTCGGTCAATTCACTTGTATTTCTATCTTCCTTCTATTGGATTCGGTCACTTGTGCCCATAACATTGTCCAACTACTTTGAATGCAACTATTCAAACTATTTTTGAATCAAAAAAAATTATTCAAACTGGCTTTACGTCTGACAGCTTTGTGGTGTATAATTTATCTATTAATTGGACACCACCTATTAATATTAAAATTAGAATGATGATCACACTGTACAACGTCAAACACAGTTTTAATATCCATCATCCCGGTACATAGGGGAAATTTTCATCAAATTATGAATATTTGGTGGCAATTTTGTCTATTTGTATGTATTTTGGTCAATTTATATGTATTTTGATCAATTCATATGTATTTTTATTTTCTTTCTATTGGACACGGTCACTTGTGCCCACAAAATTGTCCAATTAGTGCGAATGCAACTATTCAAACTAGTTTTGGACCAAGAAAAACTAGTCAAACTGGTTGCACGTATGACGGCTTTTGTGATGCATAATTTATCTATTAATTGGACACCTTCTGTTAATGTTAAAATCAAAATGGTGATCATACTGTGCAACATCAAACACAGTTTTAATTTCCATCAACCCTGCACATAGAAGAAATTTCCATCAAATTATGAATATTTGGTGGCCACTTTGTCTATTTATATGGATTTTGGTCAATTCATATGTATTTCTATTTTCTTTCTATTGAATTCGGTCACTTGTGCCCATAAAATTGTCCAACTAGTGTGAATGCAACTATTCAAACAATTTTGAACCAAGAAAAACTATTCAAACTGGTTGCACCTATAATGGCTTTTGTGATGTATAATGTATCTATTAATTGGACACCTCCGGTTAATGTCAAAATCAGAACGGCGGTCATACTAAGCAACATCAAACACAGTTTCAATATTCATGAACCTTCTATGAAAAATAGTTCAGTGGTCAGGTAATACCAAGTACTCGGTGGTAATTCTCATTAAATTGTGACACGTGACATGTGAATACATCAACAACCAAAGTTGGTGGACTAATGGATAAAGTTCTAATAAAATATTCTATTAGATTTTGTCAAATGGTATCTTTTTTTAAAAGTCTCTCCACTACTTCACTAATTCAAGTTGTTAATATATTCACACACTACGTGTTACTATTTAATAAATATTACTACTGAGTACTCAATACTACCTGACCACTAAACTTTTTTCCACTTTACATATAGGTCAAACTTTCATCAAATTATGAACATTATGTGGCAACTTTGTCTTTTTGTATGTATTTTGGTGGATTCATATGTATTTCTATCGCCTTTCTATTGGAATGGGTCACTTGTGCTCTCAAAATTGTCCAACTAGTGTGAATGCAACTATTCAAACTATTTTTGATAAAAAATAACTATTCAAACTATTTTTGAACTTCACATCCGCTAATCACCTTGACTCCAGATAATCTCTCTCTCTCTCTCTCTTGTTTCCATTATTAATTATTTTAATCATAGTTGCTGATGAGCAGAGTGACGAAAACATTATGGTTGAACATTGCGATTCTTATCTAATTAGTCTTCGTCATTAATTTGGTCAAGTTCAACCTTTAGTTTCTTCCCCCTTTTTTATTTTTTATATTTTATTTTTCATTTTTTTAGTCAACTCCGACCTGTAGTTTACTAATCAAACTGTCAATATCGATCTGCCAATCCTGGTTATGGTTGGTTGACCTGCCTGCATTTTCAAAGTCTCAATGTTGCAATAAGATACCACCGCTGCACTGATTTTGCTCAATCCTCGCATATACTTCATCGAGATCATCATCTTCTTCCTGTTTTTCATTTTTTATGCTAGGATTTAAAAGAGAGAAAACAATAACCTTATATGTACTAGGTTTCAGGACATCATTGTTCATACTCACCAATATACACACACACTTCATATAAGTAAGCAATTCCATCATTGAATACAATATCTCTCGCTTTCGACAATAAATAAGCTATTGTTGATCATTTTGCTTTTATTGTAGGATCTAAAAGTTAGGCTCGAATGCAAAATCTCTTGTTTGCTATAATCATACCATATCATTCCTATCTATCATATAATCTCTTGTTTTCTTATGATGTTATTTCTTATCGATTGACAAACAAAGTTTGAGGTATTAATGAGTTTGAAGTTAAAAAAATGGACGGAGGTAAGATCTCATAAGGTACAAACCTCTAGTATAACCTACATCATTTGCAATGTTAAATGATTACTTATTCCTTTGGTATCATGCCTTAACAAACTCTTAACATCTGTATATTTTGTGATCTCTTACTATAAAACTTAAATTAGTTGGTCTTTTAGTACCACTAAAAATTTGGTCTCTGAACTTGATTTAGAAGTCATATACATGTGCATAGACATGCATCTTTGCTATTGAGAATAACTAAAACAAGCTTTAGATGGCAAAACTTAATCTCTTGGTATGGGTGATATAATTTGTTAAAGGATTTTTTTTCTTTTTTTTAGTGTGGCTGATAAGAATTGCCCTAAAAAGAGGCTTCTTTTTATCTAAGCACCCCAAACTTGAATGAAAGATGGGATTTACCATGGGGTGGTTCTTCTCGCTTAATACCTGGATTTTAATCTCTATAATTATTTGGTGAGACTAAATTTACTCTTTTATGCCTAGTGCATACTGTGAGACTTAAGCTTCGGTCTTAATATAGGTGTAGTGAAATATACCGTAGATGGTTGTGTAATGCTGAGAAATAATACTCTATGAAAAAAGTATGAAGTAGCTTATTTGCATATGTATTTTCTTACCCAAAAAAATAAAAAGGATTTGAATTTTGAACCCATATGCGGACCATCATAGACAACTAGACAAATTAGTTGGCACTTTCCTAAATAAAACAGTTACCAAAAGTTAACAATTAGCTATTCCAAAAATAAAGAATAAACTCAAAAAACAAAAAAATTACATAGCTTCTGTTAATATGAACACAACTTACCAATTGTCAACCTCTCAAGCTCTCGTCCATCAAAGCTTCACATGGCATCACATGGCAAAGTTCTCGTCCGTCAAATACAGATTGGCCATTGTCAAATGCGGTGTCATGATTAATGGCCAATCTGTCTCTCTCTTCCTCTCTATATATTTCTCTGTAATTGTTTGTTATAATTCATCTTGTTCAACCAAATTGTATCAATAACATTTTTTCATTTCTCTCTGATTCTTTACTGTTTGTAACATGATATCAAAGCTATAAGTTCCTGCGACCTCTCATCTTGCTTCGCAACTATTGTCTTCTACAATTTGCCGGATCACCTCATTCTCATGCTCTCGCCTTGAACAACCACCAACATCAGAACCTCTGCCCGCTCCTCTCCAACCCACCAGTTATTCCTTCTCTTTCGCCTCTTGCTGCTCTGCCTGCTGAGGTCTCCGCTGACTGATCTTTTCTCTCTCTAGCTCTCATACTCTGTTTGCTATTCTTAGGGAGATCTTTCTCTCCCTCATCTTTTCTCTCTTCTTGTAAATATGTGGAATCTACCCACATGATAACCTTCTCTCTCTCCATAGACTTTTCAATCCTTTTCTCTCTCCACTCAAATCTCTCCACTCTCACTTTTCTCTCTTCACTCACTCACCCTTTTTCTCTCTCCCATTCCAAATCAAACAAAAGACAACTCTTTCTCTCTTCTCTTTTTATTCTTACATTTTCTCTTCACTCATCTTTGTTTCCTTTCCCTCTCTTTTCTTCCTTTCCTATTTTGTCTTTTGTCGGCTAACAACATCACAAGGTGGAAACCACCCACCAATTAAAATAAATAAATAAATTCAACAAACTTTTCTCTCTCTGTGAGCTACTATAGCACGCGGATTTATTATAGCACCCAATTCCTGAACCGATTTCTGTCCCTCTATTTTGCCTAATTCTACTACGTTACTACTGTTTCTTCTGCATTAGAAGCATTTTCACTGTTGATTTTTTTCTTTTAATTCTGTTATCACACGTCCTTGCACTATGGAACATCTTGAGGTATCTAGACCTATTGTTGTCACTCTGAAAGACCCTAATTACATTCCCTGGTCTCAAGGCATGTCCAGTTTTCTCAAAGGAAGAAAACTTTGGAGTTACATCACTGGAGATATTCAAGCACCTGTTAAAAGTGACACTGAACTGTTTACAGAATACACTAAACAACTTAAGGATTGGGACAGTAAGAATCATCAGATCATCCCCTAGTTCCGAAATACGTTCATTCCTTCCATAAGCCTCCAGTTCGAATGCTTTGACACTGCTTCCTCCATCTGGGCTTTTCTCGCCCATCGCTACACTACTGCAGATCTTGCTCATCGGTACCAACTTTTGAGTTCCATGCATCGTTTGAAACAGGAATCTGACCAGTCTATCAATGTCTTTCTGTCTTAGATGTATATTTTATGGGATCAATTGACTCCATCTAAACCTACTTGGATCTACTCTGATGATGCTGCTCAGTTTGCTCGCTACCGAGATCAGTAACACCTGATTATATTTCTCATGGCTCTCACTGATGTCTTTAAGACTGTTAGAGCCTCTCTTCTGCATCGCTCCCCTCTTCTTTCCTTGGAACAAGCTATTTTTGAGCTCCTCTCCGAAGAGATTCGTCTTGGTCTCATCCAATCCCCACCTACAGACACAGTTCTTACTACCTCTATCTCTAGATCTTGTGGCTTTTTAGGTAGTTCTCAAGGTTCGTCCACTTCTAGTGGTTCTCGTAACTCTTCTGCACCATCTACTGGGCCATCTTTCAATCCTCTGTCTCGCAACGATGAATGTATATTCTGCCATGCTACTAATCATCATCTACTTACTTGTCCCATTCGGATTTGTCAACACTGGCATCGGTGTGGCCCTGGTCACTATCGTAGTGACTGTCCTAAAAATCCTCACTATCGAGACTTACGCCCTAAGTCTGTTGCTGCCACTACTACAGATTTTGATGTTCCCACATCCTCTTCTATGATCAGTGTCAGTGATTTCTCTGCACTCCTTCAGCAGTTCATGACTACCTCTGGTAATCCACCCCCTACTGCTCTATCTGCCACTTTAGGTATTTTTTCGTGGTTCTTTGATTTAGGGTGTAGCAATCATATGATTTCTGACTTGTCTATTTTCTCTTTCAAATCCTTTATATCTGTTCTTCCTGTCATTTATACTGCTGATGGATCACCTATGACTATTGACCACTTTGGTCATGTCTCCACTTCTACTCTTACACTTCTTCATACTTATTATATCCCTAAACTCACATTGAATTTTATCTTTGTCAGCCAATTATGTGATCTTGGCCTTATTGTTCTTTTCTCTTCTACTGATTATGTTGTGCAAGATCCAAAGATATGACAGACTTTTGGGATAAGTTGTAAACGTGGTCGACTGTTTCAGCTTATTCACCTTCATTTGCCTACTCAGACTGTTGTTGTCACCTCTACTAGTGCTTCATCTGCTCTCAACTCTTTTCTTGATATCTAGCACTCATGTTTAGGTCATGTCTCTATAGGTCGTTTAGGCTTTCTTTTATCTCAAGGTGTTTTAGGCTCTGTCTCCAATAAACACCTTGATTGTCAATCCTGTCATCTTGCCAAACTATTGGCTTTATCTTTTAATAACAGTACTTCTCTTTCCTTAGCTCCTTTTGATTTAGTCCACTCTAATATTTGGGGTCCTTCCCCTACTCCTACTATGGGAGGATCCAAGTATTTTGTTATATTTGTCAATAATTTCTCTAGATATTCCTGGATTTATATCCTACAAAATCGATCTCAATTTCAACAAACTTATTATGATTTTGCTCGCATGGTCAAAACACAATTTTCTTGTAACATCAAGATCTTTCGGTCTGACAATGCTCAGGAATATTGTGATAACTCTTTTCTTACATTTCTCCGTAAGCATGGGACCATTCATCATCACTTTTATCCTGGTACTTCACAACAAAATGGTCGTGCTGAACGAAAACATCGCCATCTCCTTCATATAACCCGTGCTCTTCTTATCTCTGCCTTCTATCCTGAACAGTTTTGGGGTGAAGCTGCCCTTACTGCTGTTTACACCATTAATCGTGTACCTTAGGCTCCTCTTGGTAACCTTACTCCCTATGAGCGTTTGTATGGTACTCATCCTGATTATCATTCTCTTCGCGTTTTTTAGTGTGCCTGTTTTGTCTTGCTTCAGCCTCATGAGCGCACTAAATTAGAGCCTCGAGCTCATCTTTGTTACTTCTTAGGCTGCGAGATTAAGCACAAAGGTTATTATTATTAGGATCCCCTGTCTCAACGTCTTCGTGTCTCTCGTCATGTTGTCTTTTGGGAACATAAGACATTTTCCTCCTTATCCTCATTTCATTTATCCCCTTCTTCTTCCACTTTTTACTTTACTGATCCTACTATTGAGCTATTTCCTGAGGATACTGATGTACCTACTGCTGAGACACCTACAGTACCACCGGTTACCGTCTATCTAGAGGAGCCCCCGTTTGCTGATCCTGCTCCTCTTACTAGCTCTTCCTTATTTGATCCATCTCTGCCCTCTTCATTCATTGAGCCGCTATCAAGCGTTCTACTCGGGTAAAGGAGACTCCTTCTGACCTTCATAAGTATCACTGTTTGTCCACCATTTTTGTTTATCACGAGCCTTGCTCCTATCACGAGGCTAATTCTAACCCTCATTGGCAGCAAATTATGGACGATGAATTACAAGCTCTTGTTAGGACTCACACTTGGGATATGGTTGATCTTCCTCCTGGTAAATCAATGATTGGCTGTCGATGGGTCTATAAGATCAAAACCAGTTCTAATGGTTCTGTGGAACGTTACAAAACCCGTTTAGTTGCCAAAGGTTTCACTCAAGAGTATTGTATTGATTATAAGGGGACCTTTACTCCTGTTGCTTATCTCACTTCTGTTCAGAGTCTCATTGATGTTGCTGCTATCCAGCAGTGGCCCTTGTATCAGATGAATGTCAAAAATGCCTTTCTCAATGGTGATCTCTCTGAGGAAGTCTATATGCAACCTCCTCCTAGTTCTCCTCACTCTCCACATTAGGTCTGCAAACTTCGTCATGCTCTATATGGTCTTAAGCAAGCTCCTCGTGCCTGATATGCTAAATTCAGTTCCACCATTCGTGAGCTTGGCTTCTCTTCGAGCGATTATGATTCTGCTCTCTTTATTCGTAAAACTACGTGTGGCACTATTCTCCTACTACTTTATGTGGATGATATGATTCTCACTGGAGATGATGTACATGGTATCTCTAAGCTTAATGATTTTCTTAGCAAATAATTTCAGATGAAAGATCTTGGTACTCTCAGTTACTTCCTTGGTCTTGAGATATCTTCTACTTTTACTGGTTACTCTCTCTCTCAAGCCAAGTATCCCTCAGATCTTCTTACTCGTGCTGGTCTTATTGATAGTAAGACTGCTTTAACACCTTTGAAAGCAAATGTGCGTCTTACTCCTCTAGATGGTGAGCTTCTTTCTAACGCTACTCTCTATCGGCAATTTGTTGGCAGTCTTATCTATCTTACTGTTATTCGTCCTGACATTACCCATGTTGTTCATCTCGTCAATCAGTTCCTATCATCGTCCCGTTCCACTCATTATACTGCCGTTCTTCGCATTTTGCGTTATGTTAACGGCACTCTCTTCTATGGTCTACATTATTCTCGTCACTTCTCTCTACAGCTTCATGCCCATTCTAACGCAGATTGGGCTAATGACCTTACTGATCATCATTCTACCACAAGATTTTACTTCTTTCTTGGCAATTCTCTCATTTCTTGGCGTAGTAAGAAAAAAACTCTTACCACTCGCTCGAGCACTAAGGCTGAGTATCGTGCTCTAGCTGATACTACTCAGGAATTTCTTTGGCTTCGATGATTACTTCAAGACATGGGTATCTCTCATTCTAGTGCTACTATTCTTCATTATGACAATCGCAGTCTAATAATGATAGCTCATAATGATGTGTTTCATGATCGTACTAAGCACATTGAGATTGACTGTCATATCATTCGTTAGCATGTCGTGAGTGGCACAGGTCATTTTCTCTCTGTGTCATCTGCTGCCCAAATTATTGATATCTTCACAACGTCTCATCTCCTAGGACAGTTTATGATCTGGTTTCCAAACTCCATTTAATTTCTACATTACCACCTTGAATTTACGGGGAGCTATTAATATGAACACAACTTACTAATTGTCAACCTCTCAAGCTCTCGTTCGTGAAAGCTTCACATGGCAAAGCTCTTGTCCGTCAAATATAAATTGGCTATTGTCAAAGGCGGTATCATGATTAATGGCTAATCTGTCTCTCTTTCGCTCTATATATTTCTCAGTAATTGTTTGTTATAATTCATCTTATACAAACAAATTGTATCAGTAACATTTTTTCATTTCTCTCTTATTCTTTACCGTTTGTAACAGCTTCCATGAAAAACCAAAATAGTGTTCTCCCGTGAAAAAATTTCTCGTCGGTAAGTTGCTCACCGCCAACACCGTCGCTTGCAGCCGACAGAAGAGCTTGAGAAAGACAGACGTGGCACCGTTTCACAACTTCTTTCCGCCAAA